>VSMD01019888.1:0-89838 GCA_008750895.1 Mirza zaza | reverse complement strand
CCACCCCCCTCCCACCTGCCCGACACCCGATAAATGTTATTCTTATATGTCCACTTAGGTGTTGATCCGTTAATACCAATTTGCTGGTGAGTACACGTGGTGCTGGTTTTTCCATTCTTGAGATACTTCACGTAGTAGAATGGGTTCCAGCTCTATCCAGGAATATACAAGAGTTGCTATATCACCATTGTTTCTTAAAGCTGAGTAGTACTCCATGGTATACATATACCACATTTTATTAATCCACTCATGAATTGATGGGCACTTGGGTTGTTTCCACAGCTTTGCAATTGTGAATTGCGCTGCTATAAACATTCAAGTGCAGGTGTCTTTTTCATAAAGTGACTTTTGATCTTTTGGGTAGATGCCCAGTAGTGGAATTGCTGGATCAAATGGTAGATCTACTTGTATAGCTTTGAGGTATCTCCATATTGCTTTCCACAGAGGTTGAACTAGTTTGCAGTCCCACCAGCAGTGTAGGAGTGTTCCCATCTCTCCACATCCACGCCAGCATTTATTGTTTGGGGACTTTTTGATAACGGCCATTCTCATTGGAGTTAAGTTATGTCTCATTGTGGTTTTGATTTGCATTTCCCTGATGATTATAGATGCTGAATATTTTTTCATATGTTTGTTGGCCATTATTCTGTCATCTTTTGAGAAGTTTCTGTTCATGTCCTTTGCCCATTTTTCGATAGGGTTATTTGATTTTCTCTGACTGATTTTCCTGAGTTCTAAATAGATTCTAGTTATCAGCCCTTTATCAGATGTGTAGCTTCCAAAAATTTTCTCCCATTCTGCGGGTTGTCTGTTTGCTCTCTTGATAGTTTCTTTGGCTGTGCAGAAGCTTTTTAATTTGATCAGGTCCCATTTGTTTATTTTTGTTGCTGCTATGATTGCCTTTGGGGTCTTCTTCATAGATTCTTTGCCTAGGCCGATGTCTAGAAGAGTATTTCCAACATTTTCTTCTATGATTCTAATAGTTTCACACCTAAGGTTCAAGTCTGTTATCCAGCGTAAGTTGATTTTTGTGAGAGGTAAAAGGTGTGGGTCTTGTTTCAGTCTTCTACATGTGGCTATCCAGTTTTCCCAGCACCATTTATTGAATAAGGATTTTCTACCCCAGTGTATGTTTTTGTCTGCTTTGTTGAAGATTAGTTGGGTATATGAGGATGGTTTTATATCTGCGTTCTCTGTTCTGTTCCACTGATCACTGTCCCTGTTCTTCTGCCAGTAAAAAGCTGTTTTAATGGCTTATAGCCTTGTAGTATAGTTTGAAGTCTGGTAGATTAATACCTCCTATTTTGTTTTCATTGCTAGGATTGATTTTGCTATACAGGGTCTTCTCTGGTTCCATATGAAGCATAAAATTATTTTTTCTATATCTGTGAAAAATGATAATGGTATTTTGATAGGGATTGCATTGACTCTGTAGGTCACTTTGGGTAGTATAGACATTTTAACAATGTTGATTCTGCCCACCCATGAGTGAGGTATATTCTTCCATCTGTTTACGTCCTCTGCTATTTCCTTCTCCAGTGTTTCATAGTTCTCCCTGTAGAGGTCTTTTACCTCCTTAGTTAAATATATTCCAAGGTACTTTATTTTCTTTGTTGCTATTTTGAAGGGAATTGAGTCTTTGATTTGGTTCTCACTTTTACTGTTGTTGGCGTATATGAATGCCCCTGATTTCTGTGTATTGATTTTGTATCCTGAGACTTTACCAAATTCATTTATCAGTTCAAGGAGTCTTTTGGTTGAATCCTTGAGGTTTTCCAGGTATAATATCATGTCATCAGCAAAGAGTGAGAGTTTGATCTCTTCTGCTCCCATTTGGATGCCATTAATTCCTCTGTCTTGTCTGATTGCTGTAGCAAGGACTTCCAGCACTATGTTGAATAGAAGTGGAGATAGTGGGCAACGTTGTCTTGATCCAGTTCTAAGTGGGAATGCTTTTCAATTTTTCCCCATTCAGCATGATATTGGCTGTGGGTTTGTCATATATGGCTTGTATCATTTTTAGATAAGCCCCATCTATGCCTATTTTGTTGAGCATTCTTATCATAAAGGGTGTTGAATTTTGTCGAATGCTTTTTCTGCGTTTATTGAGAGGATCATATGGTCTTTGTTTTTCCTTCTGTTTATATGGTGAATTACATTTATAGAATTCCATATGTTGAACCATCCTTGCATCCCTGGGATGAACCCCACTTGGTTGTGATGCATTATTTTCTTGACAAGCACCTGGATTTGATTGGCTAGGATTTTGTTGAGAATTTTTGCATCTATATTCATAAGGGGTATTGGTCTATAGTTTTCTTTTCTTGTTGCATCCTTTCTTGGTTTTGATATCAGGGTTATGTTGGCTTCATAAAATGTTTTGGGGAGAATTCCATCCTTCTCGATGTTGTGGAATTATTTCTGCAGGATAGGCACCAGTTCTTCCTTGTAGGTGCGGTAAAATTCAAGTGTGAAACCATCTGGTCCAGGACTTTTCTTTTTAGGAAGGTTTTTTATTGCTGTTTCAATTTCAGTACTTGATATTGGTCTATTCAGGAATTCTATTTCTTCCTGGTTGAGCCTAGGGAGGCTGCGTGTTTCTAAGAAGTTGTCCATTTTCTCCACATTTTCCAGTTTGTGTGCATAGAGGTTGTTGTAGTATTCATGAATTATTTCTTGTATTTCTGTGGCATCCATTGTAATTTCTCCTTTATTGATCCTGATGGAGCTAATTAGAGATTTTCTTTACTGCTTTTTGTTAGCCTAGCCAAAGGTGTGTCAATTTTGTTTATTTTTTCAAAGAACCAACTTTTTGTTTTGTTAATCTTCTGTATGGTTTCCCTGTTGTCAATTTCGTTTAGTTCTGATTTGATCTTAATGATTTCACGTCTTCTGCTGGGTTTGGGGTTGGTCTGTTTCTTTTTCTAGCTCTTTGAGATGATTCATTAGGTTGTCTATTTGTGATCTTTTAGACTTTTGGATATAGGCATTTATGGAAATAAACTTTCCTCTTAGGACTGCTTTAGCTATGTCCCACAGGTTTTGATAACTTGTATCTCCTTTGTCATTTACTTTAAAGAATCTTTTGATTTCCATCTTGATTTCCTCATTTATGAAGTGATCATTCAGCAGAAGGTTGTTTAGTTTCCATGTCTTTGTGTAGAAATTAGGGTTCCTGTTAGGGTTGATTTCTACTTTTATTCCACTATGATCTAAAAAAATACATGGAATAATTTCTGGTTTTTTAAATTGTTTGAGACATGCTTTGTGTCCTAGGATATGATCAATCTTAGAGAATGACCCATGAGCTGATGAGAAGAACATATATTCAGTGGTTTTGGGGTAGAATGTCCTGTAAATATCATTCAGGCCCATTTGTTCTGTAGTTCCACTTAAGTCCATTATTTCTTTGTTGGTTTTCTGTTTGGAGGATCTGTCCTGTGCTGTCAGTGGGGTGTTAAAGTCTCTGACTATTATGGTGTTGTTGTTTATCCATTTGTTTAGATCAAGCAAGAGTTTGCTTTATGAATCTGAGTGCACCAAGGTTGGGTGCATATATATTTAGAATTGTTATGTCTTCTTGTTGAACTGTACCCTTCACCATTATATAGTGACCTTCTTTGTCTTTTATTACTTTTGTTGATTTAAAAACTAAGTTATCTGTAATCAGCACTGCCACACCAGCTTTCTTTTGGCTTCCATTTGCTTGAAATATTGTTCTCCACCCCATTACCTTTAGTCTAATTGCATCCTTGCAGGTTAGATGTGTTTCCTAAAGGCATCAGATACTTGGCTTGTGTTTTTTATCCATTTGGCCAGCCTATGTCTCTTGAGTGGGGAGTTCAAGCCATTCACATTTATTGAGATAACTGATAGGTGGGGCAGATGTCTGTTCATTATGTTGGGTTGAACTTTGTTGCTTTGTTTTCTCTCTTGAGCCATTGTGGTTTCTGGGCTTTGATCTTTAGCTTTTGAGTAGATTTACATACGTGAGTGTTTATTGTGCTGATCCGTGGGTAACACTGTTTTGAGTACTTCTTGAAGGGCTGGTCTTGTCTTAGTGAATTCCCTCAGTCTTTGCTTATCTGAGAATGTCTTGATTTCTCCATCATATACAAAACTTAGTTTTGCAGGGAATAAGATTCTAGGCTGGGCATTGTATTGTTTCAGAAGAGTGACAATGGGGCCTCAATCTCTCCTTGCTTGTAAAGTTTCAGTAGAGAAGTCTGGTGTTATTCGAATTGTCTTCCTTTGTATGCAACTTGCTTCTTTCACCTTACAGCTTGTAGAAGGGCCTCTTTAGTTGATACTTTGGTCAGTCTGATGACTGCATGTCGTGACGTCTTCCTGTTTGCATTGAATCTCCCAGGGATCCTCTGAGCTTCTTGAACTTGCATATTGAGATTTTTAGCAAGGCCTGGGAAATTGTCCTCTATTATATCTTCAAATAGCTTGCCCAACCCTTGAGTGTTGTCTTCTTCCCCTTCTGGTAACCCTATGACCCTCACATTAGGTTTCTTTACATAATCCCACATCTCTTGTAGGCTTTGCTCTTTTCTCTTGTTTCTCTGCTCTCTGTGACTGATTTATTTAATTGGAAGGTGTTATCTTCAGTCTCTGAGATTCTTTCTTCTGTTTGATCTACCCTGTTCTTGAGGCTTTCCACTGTGTTTTGTAGTTCCCTGAATTGATTCTTCATTTCCAGGAGTTTGGTTAAACTTTTCTTCATTGTTTCAGTTTCTATAGTGAATTTTTGTTCCAGGTCCTGGAGTTTTTTGTGTTTTCTTTATGGTGGTTATCCAGTTGTTCTTGCAGATCGTTGAATTTTCTTACGATCCACATTCAAAATTCCTCTTCTGTCATTTTGGTTGCCTGATTTTGGTTGGTGCCCATTTCTAAGGGGGCTGGTGCTCTGCTTTAAGGGTGTGGTTTCCATTTGGTTCTTCATATTTCCGGAGTTCCTTCGCTGATTTCTTCCCATCTGGATCAGTTATTGCTTTTTGCCTTTAGGTTTTCTTTTGGGTATTGACACACCTTGTTTAGTCTCTGAGCCAGTAGGTGGTGTTTGTGGGTGACATTCGACCACACCCTGTACGAAGAGTCAGTAGGTGCCTTGAAAAGGTTGTGCAGGATATACTCCCTGTCAGTAGGTTGCGCTTGCTTGGAGGAACAGGCTACACTGTTATTTTTGTGTCCTGTGACCAGCTCTTATACCTCTGGAGAGGCACTCTAGTGCCTCAGGTGGTCAGTGGGGCCCTGGGACTTCCAGATGTGTCCTTTTCTCCCCCTCGGTGAGGGCTGGTCTAGGGGAGAGTCTGGGCAGAGCTGGGTTGTGTAAGCCTGCCCTCAGGCACCACTAATGTCATTAGCAGGGGTCAAAGTTCTGTTCTCTGTTTCCGGGAAAAGCTGTCAGGGAGGGGCTGGAATGGCCCCGCTCAGTCAGAAAGTCTGCGTGTGGGGATGGGGTCATCTGAGACCCGCAGTCTGGAGCGGGCCCGCTGCTTTCCACCCTCCTCAACTCCACGGCTACTCCTGGGCCTCTGCCAGCAGGCCAGACCACACGCCACCGGGACTCCCCTGCCTGTGATGCCAGCCGGGAGGTTCCCTGTGCAGGAACGCCACCTGGGCTGGGCACACGGTCTCCCTTTGGGAGGAGGGTTGCCCTCAAGGATGCTGATCTTCCCCTGAAGGCACACACACCTCAGTAGGCTGTTCACGTATATCCCTTCTGTGCCCCAGGCAACGGGAGACCTGGGTGCATGGGATCTGGTCTGCAGGTCTGACCTCTGGGCCCCAGAGTTCAAACTATATACCCACCAGCGAGAGGGGTGCCAGTCCCAATTCACCCATGGGGAGCCCAAGCTGGGTCTATGTCTCTCAGCCTCAGGGTCTGCCCTGTTCTCCTGGGATCACCGTGCCAGCAGCACCTGGGAGGGCTGGCGGGTAGAGAGCTCACAGTCTGAGTATCCCTCAGTCAGCTGAAGGGCCCCAAAAGGGAAGGTCCTGTTCCCTGGAGGTGCCTCCGGCTGGTGGCGCCTCCAACTGGTGGCTATATTATCTCAGCAGCCGCGTGTAGAGACGGGGGAGGGGAGAATGAGGCAATATGGCCCCTGCCGTAGGGCTCGGCTTGGCTCTGCACGCAGAGGTGCCCCTAGGGAGTTGGGATCCTGGTGCCATGTCCGCTACAGGCTTACTACTCACTGGCAGTGGCCATCTCTGGACTGGTGTCCGCAGGTCTCTCCACCCACTGGGGAGCCCACCAGCAGTCTGAGATGCAAAGGAGGGGAAAGTTAACTGCTCCACCTACCCTTGCCACTGGTCTCCAGGCTACTCAGGAGGTCTCTGCTTCCAGTTCTCCTCCGCAACCTCCTCCCCTGGAGTCACTTGTGGTCTCAGGTACCCCTCCTTCTAACCCTCCTTTGATGTATGCTTGTCTGCTTGCTTCTTTCTTCTAATTTTCCTAGAATCTGTCTTTTCTGCAGAGACCCTCTGTCTGGCAGTGTTTCTCATCTGCCATCTTGCTCCCCCCTCATGGCTTATTAATTTGAAAATATGTTAATATATTCTAAGGTTGAACAAAGTAGCTAATGGGAGGTAGGATTCTCACTCTCAGATAAGAAGTTATAAACAAGCCAAAAGAGAAAAACCACAGTGAAGCTTTCTAGTGCTGGATTAGAATCTGGGATAGCAGTATACAGGGATGGTTTATTTTGATATATACAGATAGATACATATATGTATATTGCATAGGTAAGTATATATACATACATTTCTAGCACTGTTCACTGAGAGGGCCTAGAAGCAATGTTAGTCCAGTAGCATCAACCATACCTGGAGCCCAGATTTGGGTTTCCGATACCCTCCTTCAGTAAAAACAATGAGAGCTCTTTAGAACATGGCCGATTCCAGGACTTAAGCAAGAGAAATCCAACATGAGCCTGCAGCATCTTATAGTGCCAAAGAAAGTTTGGGAATATGTCAAAGGGAATTAGGAGCCAACCTGAAAAAACCCTCAGTAGCCACGGGTAAGAAAAATTGAACAAAAAATAAATAATGGAATAACAGATTATAACCCAAAGTATAAAATAAATGTATGTAGGCCGGGTGCGGTGGCTCACGCCTGTAATCCTAGCTCTGGGAGGCCGAGGCGGGCGGATTATTTGAGCTCAGGAGTTCGAAACCAGCCTGAGCAAGAGCGAGACCCCGTCTCTACCATAAATATAAAGAAATTAATTGGCCAACTAAAAATATATAGAAAAAATTAGCCGGGCATGGTGGCGCATGCCTGTAGTCCCAGCTACTTGGGAGGCTGAGGCAGCAGGATCGCTTGCTTGAGCCCAGGAGTTTGAGGTTGCTGTGAGCTAGGCTGACGCCACGGCACTCACTCTAGCCTGGGCAACAGAGTGAGACTCTGTCTCAAAAAATAAAATAAAATAAAAATAAATAAAAAATAAATAAAATAAAATAAAAGTATGTTTGTTATATATGCATTTTATATAATATAAATGTATATATTATATATTATATATAGCACATATTATAATATGTGCTACATTATTTTGATGTTAGTATATTAATATATTAATATTAATAATATATAATATAATGCATATTATATAAATGTATGTTACATTTATATAGTTCACACTTATATAAATGAGTTATTGAATAAATAAATAAGCTAGAAATGACAAATCATCCTTAGAGAAAAATGACAATTTTTAAAGAAAATTACAGTTCAAAATGTAGAGCTTAATTCCTCTCCCCTTGAGTGTGGTCTGGACTTAGTGACTTGCTTCTGTAAAATAGTATGGAACAGTAAAAATAGCAACTACATATTAGAGAAACTTAGATCTTAGCCAAGTGATCAATTTCATATCACAGTGATAAGTCATGTTGATATCATGTGCCCCTATGATGAAGTGAGAAGCACAGTTCATCTCCGTGGGATTCTTTCTAAATATCTATATCTCCAGTCTAGTCATGAAAAAAAAATCAGACAAATCCAAATTGAGTACCTGACCAGTACTCTTCAAAACTCTCAAGGTCATAAAAGACAAGCATTTTTTTTAAAGTTAGAAACCTCAAGACACTAAGGAGAAAAGATGACTAAATGCAATGTGATATCCTAGATTCAGTCTTAGAACATGAAAATGACATTAGTAGAAACTGGTGAAATATGACTGAAGTCTGTAATTATCAATGTTAATTTCTTAGTTTTGACAACTGTATTATAGCTTTGTTAACTTTAGGAGAAATCGAGTGAAAGGTATACAAAAATTCCCTGTACTATCTTTACAATATTTCTATAAATCTAAAATTATTCTAAAAATACAGAGTTGAAATATGCCTAATAAGGTTCATTCCATAGCTATATGCCAAACTTTGTACCCTACAGACGATATAATCTTCTTTTAGAATATCCATGGATCATTTATTTAAAAAAGAAATTCTATACTAAACTAAAAAAGTTTTTAAAAAGTTCAAATGCAAAAACATAAACCTTCCCCTTAGTGCAGTAAAAACTGGGGTTAGAAATAACAATTTAAAAATTAAACCAAATTCTCAAAGCTATTTGGGTATTAAAACAAACTTCCCCAAATTAAATGTTAGATAATAGACAAAATGAAAAGTTCAGATACAGATTTCACAGAAAATAACACCAGTTCAAAAATTACATGTCAAAACTTATGGATGAAAGATGATTAAAATATTTTATAGAAATAGTCAAGGCATATATAAAGGTTGAAGGAAGGTGGATTGAATGCAAAAGCAAAAATTCTTAAGGTTCAACTCAGACAAAGCTTACATCATTTAATAAGGAAAAATGAAGATAAATTACCTATGAATTCAGCTCAAAAAATCAAAAGAACAAAATAAATATAAAGAAGACATGAAGAAGAAAATAAAAGGGGAATATAATCAGAAATTATAAAAAGTTACATTTATGAATATATTCAGGAGTTGATTGAAAAAAATGTGTGCCTTTGATGAGTCTATTAAGAAAGGGAAAAGTATGTAACAGATGAAATTTTTAAATCAGGCTACAGTTTGTAGTATGCTTTGTATTATATGTCTACTCTAAAAATTTTAACACAATTTGTAATTTTCTGGAAAAATTCAAATAACCAAAATTATATAAAGAACTAAATAGAACTATAAGCATGGAAGGTATTTTTAAGTAGTCGAATTTTTAAGTTTCTAAGTTGTCAAAGAATTATCTCCAAAAAGGGGTCTTTACTGTTTATAAGTAGGCTAAAGAGAAAAGTTTAAGGAACAAATATTTCGCATGTATATAAAGTGGCCTAGACCACAGAAAATATTTCAAGCATCTCAATTTGTATTATATAGCTCATGTAACCCAGTTACCAAAACCTAACCTGGAATCTTAAAATATACACACATACACCTACACACATATATATACACACACACCAAACTTACAGCCCAATCTTAATCATAAATGGAGATACAATAATCTGAAACAAAATTTTACCAAATTACATACATCGTATCAAATGAGATTTATTCTAAGAATGCAAGATGGATTGCTATTAATCCATGAATTGCCATTAATATAGATCATGAGGTCTAAGAAGTCTCAGTTGAATGAGCTTTTCAAAAAGTAACAGAGAAATTATTTGGAAATATTTTAATATCCACTCCTTTAGGAAGAAAAAAGCTCTTAGCTAATTAAATGTGAAAGGGTATTTTCTTATCAATAATAGCTATTATCATGTATAGTTACTCCCATCAAAAGAAGGATATCAGTTAGATAGATAACGGTTAGTTAGTTATCATCAGTTAGATAACTTTAACAAACTGTTTGCCTTAGGTTCCCCAGGGAAGCTGGAGGGGGAGTTATAGCCTGAGACATTTGGCACTGAGTGCCCTGGGAGTCAGGGTGAAGCAGGGCAGACCGGAGGGGGTGGCCCAGCTGCCAAACTCTTAATATAGAGAGCACAGCTGACTCCAAGAGAGCTGGGGAGCTGGAGAGCTGGGATGGTCCTTCAAAGTTGCCCTAAATGGAGACAAGGGTTTTTGTGCCCTGACATCAACCAGTGGTTGAATGTGGTGTTCACCCTGGAGGGACATAGTCTTGGGTGAGACAGCTCCCTTTGGCACAGGGAAAATTCCAGGAGAGGAATTCAGCAGTGAGCCATCAGCAGCCAAGAAGCTGGGAGATGAAAGCCTTGATCTTGAAGAGAAGATCTAAGTGGCACACAACATCTACTACATAGTTAAATGTAAAACATTAAGTTATAAGGCAAATAGAGGAAAATATTGGCGAGGCTGATGCACGGTGAGAAGCTACAATGCTCTAGGAACAGAGTTAGAAAGATTCAAGTTTCAGCTCTGCCACTAGTAGAAAAAAACAAATTGTTTTTCTCTATGCTCACACTCAACACAGAGCACTTCTGACACCAAATATGTGGGGTTTTTCCTGACGGTAACCAATCCTCCAACTTTCTAAGCACTAACTGGGTGTCCTATAATCTTGACTCTATCTACCCAGCAATAGCATCATATCTCACAGGTATAAGGGCTCAGTACCACAAGACTGCACTTCAGGTGCCAATAACACATCCAGGTTGTCACCTGTGCTGTCGACTGGCTATAAACTGGAGGTTTCAGGGTCAGGCGCAGTGGCTTGCACCTGTAATCCTAGCACTCTGGGAGGCCAAGGTGGGTGGATCGTTTGAGCTCAGGAGTTCAAGACCAGCCCAAGCAAGAGCAAGACCCTGTCTCTACTAAAAAAAAATAGAAAGAAATTAACTGGACAACTAAAAATACATAGAAAAAATTAGCCAGGCATGGTGGCACATGCCTGTAGTCCCAGCTTCTCAGGAGGCTGAGGCAGTAGGATCGCTTGAGCCCAGGAGTTTGAGGTTGCTGTGAGCTAGGCTGACACCACGGCACTCTAGCCCGGGCAAGAAGTGGGACACCGTCTCAAAAAAAAAAAAAATTGGAGGTTTCCACAACCTCCTCCTCAGGTTTAATAATTTTCTAGAAAAGCTTACAGAATTCAGGAAAACCATTTACTTACTAGCTTATTGGTTTATTATAAAAGGGTACAACTCAGGAACAGCCAGATAGAAGAGATGCATAAGAGCAAGGTACATGGGAAGGGGCGCAGAGCTTCTGTGCCCTTTCTGGATGCACCACCCTCCCAGCACCTCTGTGTTCAGCAATCCAGAAGCTCTCTGAACCCTATCCTTCTGAGTTGTTATAGAGGCTTCATTACTTAGGCATGGTGGGATAAATCATTGGCCATTAGCCGTGAACTCAACCTCCAGCCCTTATCCGCCCCTCCCCGGAGATCAGGGGGTGGGGCTGAAAGTTCCAATCCTCTGATCACTTGGTCGGTTCCCCTGGCAACCAGCCCCTATCCTGACTCTATCCAGGACCCCCCAGCCACCAGTCATCTCATTAACATACTAAAATAAGCTGTATGCCAAGAAACCAGACAGAGACCAAATATATATTTCTTATAATGTCACATCCACTTAACCACATTTGTAATCTTGATCTTGAAAGTCCTCCTTAAACTGAAGGAAGCCAACAAGATTTTGAGCAGCAGAATAACATGCTGGGGATAGAGGGGAACCTCTTCCGAATACTGGAAAGCTGGAGACAAAGATGTTGTTCAGGGATGTCAGGATATTAATAATGCTTCCTTCACCCACCCAGCTCAACCCCCATGTAGGTGAAGATATGGAGAACAATCTGATGCTGATTTTGTCTTAAGAGTCAGGAGAGCCTGTTCTGTGCATGCTTTCCTTAAATGGAAGCATACATGTCATCTTAATTCTTCCAAAGTGAAGATGTAAGATCTGAGCCTACAAGAGCAGTGGCATAACAAGAGTCCAGCATGACTTCAGATACCAGAAAGGTCCTATCCACTAGGCAAATGGAAGCCAGCCACCCATGCTAAGGATTGCTGTATCGACTTTTGGCGTTGTGCTGTCACCCATCTCTGCCTCCATAAATTAAGACCTTACTCTAACTTAAAGTGGGCATGTGGTCTGCCCCAACTCTATCCCCTCCATGCTCTGTACATGAGGAAGGTATAAGATTTGAATTGGGGGAAAGGTGAACCAGTAGAACGAAATAATCATGTACTAAACTTAACACACATGGAGACTTGTAGGAACCAGCCAAGAACCTCTTTATCTTCCCTGATCTCTTTGTTCAGGCTCTCCCTTTCAGAAAATGAACAGAGTTGTGTCTTGCCTGCTATGCAATTTAATCATACTGCCCATTTGCCCAAACTTTCCTTCATAAACACCAGGCAGGCGCATAATCTCTCCCAAATCTCTCTTGTCATCCTAGAGAAGCATCAGCTTGCTTGTGTGCATTGATTTGCTTGCGTCCTTTAAGGTTGCTTAGCAATGAAAGGACAGGAGGCAGGGAGAGCAATGTGAATTTCACAGGTGGCTCTTGCTTCTCCTTGTTGCATTTGTTTCCACCTCTGCCCCAGCTCATTTTAGTCTTCTGTTCCTCCGATCTCGATCTCAATTTTTATGTTACAAGACTTACGTTTATACCTGTTCTGTCTTGAAGCCTTTTGGAAAGTATGAAAGGTGTACAGCACAGACCAACTCTGTCATCTCAGGCCTCCACGTCTATGGTAAGAGCGTGGCTTATGCCACGTTGGGTGTCTGCCAGTGAAGCTCTGAGACAGGGGCGTTGCCCAGCTGGGGGACACATCTGAAGATTCAGATTCACATGGGTTTGGCCAGGCATCTGAGGCTTCAGCCATGTTACAAGAGCCCAGAAGGGTGAACTGGCATCCAGAACATCAAATCACTCAGCCCCATCACTAAGGGATCTTTGCCAGGAAGCTTGTTTGTGACAATAAGTTATACGGAACAGAAATAGTAGGGTTTTTATATTGGATTCTAGCAGCACCTCTGTTAATCAGCATGGGATGGAAAGAACATGGGTTTGGAGTTAGACCTGAACCTCAAAAGGAGAAAGACATGAGATCCATGACAAGAGGAGAGACCCACCATATAGCAGGGTGCTCTTGCTGCCACTGCAGTGTGTGCCCACCCTTCACCAGATCCCTGCACCCCCCACCCCACCAGACAGAATCTGGCAAGCCCAGCTCAGAGAGCGGCTTACGGAGCCAGGCAGCATCCTTAACTGGTAGCAGGAGCTTGTCACATCTTACTTTAAATGTCATATAACCATTTTTTAAAATGGATATAAATTCCTAATTTGGCTTTTTCCCTTACACATTCCCTTGGCATATGTGCTAAGCACATGTTTAAAAATACTAGCTGTAGTTCACTTCTGATTTTCTTACTTTAAAATGATCAGCATTTCATACCTTCATACATAATTCATTATGTAAACCATAAGATCCTTTTTCGAGCTCACGGGAGGGCAGTAAGGAGGGCAGGCAAGGATGAAGATATAGTTTTGTGGATCATACCAAGTCAGCCCCTGTGAGAATTCCATTGTTAGACCAGGTGTTTTCAGCCAGGTGACTTCCAGCACACAGATACTCAGCCGGAAGTATCTGAATGTCACTGCAGAGCATTTGGGAATGGTTGTAAAGAAGAAAAATGCTTGCTTTGAGGCAACAAACTTTTTCTTTACCTCCTAAAGTTCACCATTAGAACTTCTTAAAATTAATCGCACATATTCATCTAGGTTTATGTTGTTAGAGAAACCTCTGTTCCTTTTAATATCTCTGAAACCAAGAGGCATCTTATGGTCTCTGTCAGCGAGACCACACTTGGGTCGTAGTTGCCCATGTATGAACAAATGTCAGTTGTAGTTGTTCACCTCATCCTCTCTCGATTTGAGGCAAATGTGTCATTGGCACTATGTGTATCTAACTGCTATTTTAAAAGTCTTCACAGAGATTCGCTGTGACTCAGCATTGAAACAAAAAGTTGTGTGTGCAGAAGGGTGAAGCAGAGTGTGGGGCAGAAGTTTGCTATTTATGGAACAAATGTCCATCATTATAAGGATGGTCTCCATTCCATAGGAATGGGTCGGAGAAGAGGGACCAAAGAAAAGAAGACACTCACAAAGCACTTGAAACTGGGTGTTTTGTGAAAGGATTGGCAGTCATGCACCATATGCAGTAACTAAAGGCAGCAGGGTGTATGATAAAACTGTCTAGATATGTCTAAGAGAGCTCTTTCAATAAGCATAGACTAAGAATTATAAATGTAAGAAAGCATTGTGTTGTAGTTTAATTGGCAGCTTTTTTTCTCGCTGGCACATAAAACAATAGTGTGTTGCATCTTATATTTGATGAAATATGGTGCTTAAAACAGACGAGCTAGAATTTCCTTAGATAACTATCATATCTATAGCCCAACTGTTAGATGATAAAAACTTATAAAATTCACTCCCAGAATTACATATGTCTAGCACTTTTCTGGCCACAAGCTCACTCATCCTCATATGGTTCTGACATGGACAAAGATTTCATCAAATCCTAGAAGGAGGAATCTGTCAAGAAGTCTCTGGTCTTTGCATACATACACCATATTTTATTAATCCACTCTGGATTGATGGGCACTTGGGTTGTTTCCACGTCCTTGCAATAGTGAATTGTGCTGCCATAAACATTCAAGTGCAGATGTCTTTATTATAGAATGTCTTTTGTTCCTATGGTAGTAATATTCTTTAGGGATTGGGGGTTGGGAGCAGGTAAACTCACAACTGGTGGAAGTGGTGAGTGTTGTAGGGGGAAGGGCTCACCTCAAACCATGGTTTGAGTGTGGCAAAGTCATAACATGTAACCAAAATGTTTGTATCCCCATAATACCCTGAAATAAAAAAAGAAATCTGTGGTCTTACAGATGGGGGTGCTGAAGCCCAGAATCCAAAAGCCTCCACTTAGTCATGGGACATTTATTTAATCAAATAGAGCATGACGATGTGAAGTATGGATGCCCTTTTCCAGTGCTCTAGGTGGGCCTTCCGGGCATAGAGGGGAATAGAGGGGACGGAGAGGAGAAGAGGGTAGGCAGGTGGTTTCAGATTGAGCAGTTGTTCATTCAGTTCTTGGCAGTTTTTATTTTCCCCAGCCTTTGCTCCAGGATACCTTCCCTCTAATCTGGAAAACACTTTCAAAGCTTAATGGGGGCCAGGTGCAGTGTTTCACACCTGTAATATCAGCACTTTGGGAGGCTAAGGTGGGAGGATTGCTTGAGGCCTGGAGCTCCAGATTAGCCTGGGCAACATGGTGAGACCCCATCTCTACAAGAAATAATTTTTAAAAATTAGCTAGTCGTGGTGATGCATACCTGCCATCCTAGCTACCTGGATAACTGAGCCAGGAGGATTGCTTGAGCCTGGGAGTTGGAGTTTGCAGTGAGCTATGATGATGCTACTATACTCCAGTCTGGGCGACAGAGAGATCCTGTCTCACCAAAAGAAAAAAAAAATTAACAGAAACCTTCCAAGTCCTGCCATACTCTGGATCAGGAGTTAGCAAACTACAATCTGCTACCACTTTTTGTAAATAAAGTTTTATTGAAACAGCCACATCCATTCATTTACATCTTGTCTGCAGCTGCTCTCACCCTACAATGGCAGAATTGAGTACTGTAATTGCAACCAAGACCATATCCACAAACCTAAAGTGTTTACTATCTGGCCCTTTACAGAAAAAGTTTGTTCATTCTTCATCTACATAAGTGCTTCTCTGAGAGTATTCTGCAGAATTCTCATTCTGCAAAAATGGTAAGTAGGTATTGCTACAAAGAAAAATTCTCCAGTCAAATAATTTTGGAAGCTCTGATATTTTAATCCCAGGACTTCTTAGAGGCTTTAATAAGCTGAAGCGTATTATCAATTTCTAAGAGGTAGCCATAGTGTGCAGCATTTTCCCAAGTTAATTTGGGAACCCTTTTCTTATAGGTACAGAGTGATGAGTAGAGTTCCCCAGAACACACTTTGGGAAATGACTCTTTAACAATACCCAAGAGATATTGTTAAGTGAGAAAAGCAAGGTATGTCCAGGACACACTCATCTGTGTAAAAAGTGAGAGAAGGAAACAGTAGGTAATTGCTTGTGAATGTTTCAATCCATGAGGAACTGATAACTCTGCTCACCTTCAGGTGGGTTGATGCTGGAAAACATTGCACTGTATTTATTTTCTGCATTTTGACTTTTGGGTTATGCCAATATACTTTATTACCTAAACAATCAATTAATCAACCTGTTGATCAACATAATTAAATTTTAAGACAAAAATGTAAAATGGTAAACCACTTTGGGAAACAGTTTGGCAGTTTTTAACAAAGTTAAATATACATTTACCATATGTCCCAGCAGTTCTATCTCTAGGTATTTACCCAAGATAAATGAAAACATATGTCCACACAAAGACATGTAAACAAATGTTTACAGCAGCTTTATTCATCATAGCCCTAAACTGGAAACAACCCAAATGTTTATCATCAGATGAATAAATATACAAATTGGGGGAGAGGAAAAAAATCCATGTAATGGAATACTAGACAGCAATAAAAAGGAATTAACCACTGATCCATGTGGCAAATGGATAAATTTCACAGGTGTTATGCTGAATGAAAGCCAGACACAAATGATTCTATTTCATTCCACTTACTTGAAAATCTAGAACAGAAAAAATATACCTATAGTGATAGAAATCTGATCCCTTGCTTGGAGTGGGAGCTGGGAAGATTAGACTACAAAGAGACACAGGGAACTTTATGGCGAGATGGAAGTGTTCTGTGTCTTGATTATGGTAGTGGCTACAAAAGTGTATACATTTGTGTTAAAACTCACCAATATGTGCACTTATGGTGAATTTTATTGCATATAAGTTATATATCAATAAAGTTAATTTTAAAAAGAAAGGAACGAATGATTCCCTGAGTCACTAAAAAGGGAGCAACGAAAGAGGAAGGAATATTCAGTAATTAGAAGATGGGTCAAGTCAGGCCTCCAGTATGATTGCAGATAGGATAAGTCTCTGCCCTAAAGTGTGGGAACCCCCAGAAGAATAGAGAGAAATGAGCAGACCCTGACTGCATCTGTTCTGTGTTTAGCCAAGCCAGCTGGGGGAGCTGGTCTGGAAGCCAGCTCTGCAGGAGCAAACCTGCTCCACCTGGTTGAAGGTCCCGTCCACCAAAAGTGAGGCTGGTGACCATTCCTTCCACCTACTGTGCACTGTCTCTGATGGTATTCTCTCCGTTTGCCCATTCCAAGTGCAGCCCCCAAGTCATTTTGGGTGTACCAGCTGGTAAAATGTAAGCATCATATCTGACTTTTGTGTATCCCTGAAAGATTATCCCAAATGGGCTATCTCCAGCTTACAAGCTAACTGGACACCAGAGTAAAAGACAGTGAAGAAGCCTTTTGACTCTTAGAACACATTTCTTAAAAAAATAATATTATGGATGGTTAAAAAAGAAAAAAAAACAGGCCAACCTCTAAAAGTCCTCCAGAGTTCTAGGACATCACAGCCCTCATGCAAGTTCAAGGCCACCAGCATCCTTTGTTCCCATTCCCACTTCAAGGTCAAATGTCTTTTCATACCAGGCATAGGAATCAGCCTTCTCTGCAGACCTTTAAGGATGACATATGAAAAGACCTAGTGGTCATTTCTGCTTACAGATGTCCATGTGAATTCATGTGTAATCTAATAGACATTCTTAGGCAGGGCACAGACCCATTGTAGTGGCCAAGCTAGGTAAGGTGTGACTCCAAGATCCTGTGCTCAGAGCAAGACAGTCCTGGGCTTGTAGCTCAACTCTGCCACATGTCAGCTGTGAAATCTCAGGCAAATTACTTAACCCCTTGCATATTTCCTCATCTGTAAGATAGCCATAATGCCTAGTTTGAAAGATTACCATGTGGATTAATGACATCATGTAGGAGTTCCATTTACTATTACTGTGTAACAAAACCACCCCCAAAATTAGCATTTTATAACAATGAAACCATTTATTTTGTTAGAAAACTTGCGATTTGGGCAGGATTTAGAGAGGATGGCTCATCTCTGCTTCACTCAGGTCAACTAGGCTGAAGTCACCTGAAGGTTTGCCCACTCACATGTCTGGCAGTTGCTGCTGGGAAGATTTATACAGCTGGGGGCTTGGACAGCTGGGACTCCTTGGGCATCTCCTTCCATCTGTGTGTGGTAGCTCCAGGGTGGCTGGACTTATTATACGTTGTCTTTCATGGCCTATCCTTGGAAGTCATTGAGTCACTTCTGCCAGAGTCACAGGCCTGCCCAGATGCAAGGGGAGGGAACACAGACCCCACCTCTCAATCAACATCACATTATTAAAAGAACCTGTGGGATGAGATATTTTGGCACAGTCAGGTTTGGAAAATATAATCTGGCATAGTAGGAAAGTACTTAACACAGCACCACAGGGAACATAGTAGGACCAAATAAATGATATCTATTTGACCATTTTTTTTTTGTCTTTTTTTTTTTTTTCCCGGCACTACTGACAGCTGAATATTTGACCATTCTTAACCACCACCCCCACTGTAACTATCACTTGTATAATTAATAGTTAGTGTTGTTGCGAGCAAACCTGACGCGGCTGTCACTGCTAATGTTGTGATGCTTGCCCTTCCTGCTGTAGGGGCATGAGGGCCCCAGACCCAAGGCTATTCGTGTTTACAGAAAACAGTATAACAGAAACCTTGCTGCTGGCTCAGAGGTTCTGCAGTGTAATTCACAGTGCATAAAGGTGATACCGCCATTATGAGCAAAGATGGATGCGAGTACACAAGCTTTAAATAAAAAGGAACCTGGGGCAGAGGGTGGGGAGGGCAGAGAGCAAAGACAGGCTTCTGTCAAAGGATGGGTTTGTTCTGCATCCACAGCGTCCTCCACAGTGATGTCCCATGGAGCCCCTTCTTCCCAGCTATCCCGGCCCATTCCCCCAGGGAAAGAAATGGGGCCTGAGCTTACCAAGTCCCTTGAGTCACAATGTGTCATACCCACGCCATAATGCAGGGGCTTCTTTGGACTCATGTCCCTCTCTATGAAGACCAATGGCAAAATTTGGGCTTCATCTACTGGAAGGCATCCATTTGGTAGGAGCCCTGAAGAAAATGAAGACCATAAATCCAAAGTGCAAAATCAGAGTTACTGTAGAATCTTCTCCTAACGGGAAGGGATCTCTGCAGCCACTGCTAATCCTACCCTGGCTTATGTGCTCTCAGGAAGTGGCTCTATTTAGAAGCCAACCCACTTGTCACGGGTTGGCTGCTGAGCTCTTGCTGCTTTCCTCGTGCACTCTGCTCTGAACCTGGGCTGCCCCTCTGCACCATGTCCAGCTGGTGGTGAGCACATCACCGGGAATAGCGCACACGCCTATGGAGGTCATGCTGTAGAAATGCTAATTAATTCCACTAAAGGCACACCGTTTAGATTCCATTTGTTCTTGGCACGCTTTAGATGAAAAAGGTGTGAAGGGCAGGGGACCCAACCAGGCCAGAGGGCATTGTTTCCAGAAAAGAGCATCTGGAGGAGCCAAGCCAAGTGGGATGGAGATTTGCTGTGGGCCCCTCTGACTATTTTTATGTCAAACTTACTAAATGCCTGGACCATTTCTGTGTGGCCTCCCCTGCCCTCCGTCTTCTCCGTCACCAGTGTGGTGGATGACATGGTCCCCTCCTCTACCTACACTGGTTACTGATTCCTCTGTACTCCCCTAGGGCAGTACCTTGTAAACTTTGGTCAAGATCAGAATCACCTGGAGTCTTTTTTTAAAAAACAGAGACTGCAGGGCCTTTCTTCAGAGTTGCTAATTCAATCTGGAAGGGGGGCCTAACACTCTGCCTTCCTAACAGATTCCCAGGTGGTGCTGCTGCTGGTCATCCACACTTAGAGTGGACCTTCTGGCAGTATATGTACCTCTTCGGTGGTAGTTCTTACATTTTGCTTTTCGCTATTATTTTTATAGCAAAGACCTAGATCAGCACTGTCCAATAGAAATATAATATAAGCCATACATATAATTTCAATTTGTATAGTAGCCACATTAAAAAAAAAAAGTAAAATTAATTGTAAGAATATATTTAGCCCAACACATCTAAAATATTATCATTTCAACAGATAATCAATACAAAGTCATTAATGGAATATTCTATATTTTTTATACTAGTTTTCAAAATTGGAGGCCATGCTGTAAGGGAAATTCATTTGTATGGGCAGTAGGTTTCTTAGGCCAAACTAAAGTAATTGCCAGCATGTCTTCTGCTGGCCTTCCAGGGAGGCATGAGTCAGCACGGTTGTGTACCCAAGGTGTTATCTCCCGTGTGAACCCACGCGATCACGCTTTCCTGTGGCATGTTGCCACTACTGTTCTGAGCCATATATAAGTACTTGCCATGTTCTCGGCCATGCTTTGGCTGTGGCTGCATTTCCCCAACAGTAAAGGGACATGTCTCACCTGCCCACTGCTGCCTGTCTCTTCTTTCAACTCCAGGAAGTGTTCTCCGATGCACTCACTAGCCACAGAGCCCACTCCCCACCCATGTGTGGTGGCTCATGCCTATAATCCTAGCACTTTAGGAGGCCAAGGTGGGAAGATCACTTGAGGCCAAAAGCTCGAGACCAGCCTGGGCAACATAGCAAGACCCCATCTCCACTCAAAAAATAAATTGTTTTAATTAGCCAGGCATGGCGACATGCACCTGTAGTCCTAGCTGTTCAAAAAGGAAAATAAGTCAATATATAAAAAGATACCTGCACTCATATGTTTATTGCAGCACTATTCACAATAGCAAAGATGTGGAATCAACCAAAGTGCCTATCAACAAAAGATTGGCTAAAGAAAATGTGGTGTATATATATATATATACACAATGGAATACTATTCGACTGTCAGAAAGAATGAAATCATGTCTTTTGCAGCAACATGGATGGAACTGGAGGCCATTATCTTAAGTGAAACAAGTCAGACACAGAACAACAAATAACATGTTCTCACAAGTGGGAGCCAAATACTACGTATACATGGACAACGAGTGTGGAATGATGGATGATGGAGATTCGCAGGGGTTAGGGAGTGAGGGGGGGTTGGATGATGGAAGGTTGGTTAGTGGGTACCATGCGCATTACTTCATTGATGTATACGCTGAAGGCCCTGACTTCACCACAATGTCATATATCAATGTATTTAATAGTAAATTGTACTTGTACCCCATGAATATATACACATTTCTAAAAGTGGCAGAGGAAATTCAGTATGTATTTTATACTTACAGCATATAACTACATTTAGAGTGCTCAGTAGCTGCATGTGGCTAGTGGCTACTATATTGGACAATGCAGACTTAAATAATGCTTACAGTGTACCTCCTTTAATCCTCACAATAAAAATATTAATAAATAATAAATCCTATGAGGTGGATGATAATAGGATTATAATAATAATATTCTTATTATTCCCATTTTAAAGATAAGGAAACTAAGGCTTGGAGAGCTTAAATAACTTGCTCCAGATCACTGAGTGGGAGAGGGAAGTTTGAACCTAGGCAGTCCAGCCTGGGCTCACCCGCTTTACCACTCCCTGGATGGTAGGGAGAGAACATTTCTTTGTGTGTCCCCATAGCACAGACGATTTCTAGCTCAGACAGGACAGCCAGTGTGTGCTGACTGAATTAAATAGTAAGAGAGGAAGGTGGGGCAGCAATAAGGGATTTGTCAAGCGTGGTTAGCCAGCAGGATTAAGTGCCACCAACCATCACTATATATGACTGGGTGAGAAGGAATATTTTAAAATTAAATTTGAAATTGCCTATTCATAAGGAGCTTCCAGGCTAATGGAAAGATGTGAGAAAATACACAATGGCAAGAATAAAAGTCTTACATACCATCTGTTAGCATGGCATTTATGATTAGGGCGACCAGAACCAGGAAGGGGTACATCAAGGAAGCCTAGCTAAAGGGGGTGAATCTTTGAAGGGGTGCTGAATGAGATGGAAGGAATCCAGGAGAGCAAGACAAAGAGGAATAACCATCCTCTCGCCATAAGCATCGATTGCATACCATCTGCTGTGGACCTGGTTCCCAGGGTGCAGACTAGGAGCTGGAAATTTGCACATAGGAGGTTTTAGTCCCAGAATCAACACCTTTAGGAGAGTAAGGAAGGCAGGATTAGGCAGGGGGAGAAGTTGGGCTGTGGTGCAGTCACACCAAGGCCTTAGCCAAGGAGTTCTATGGGGAACTCTGGAGCTGGGATGGCCCTTCACAGTCCTCCCAAACTGAGTCAAGCAAGCTCTTTTAAGGCACCTGCAGTCCTTTTAACCCCGCACAAACCAGTCCTTGGATACAGGTTTCCCAGGAAGGGGGTGTAACCTTGAGCAAGGCAGCTCTCTTCATCCCAGGGCCATTCCTGAAGGCAAGCTCAGCCATGTACCCTCAGCTGCCAACACTCCAGTGGCTATGGAAGGGGAGCCTTGTTGTTGGGGGTCTGGGGGAGGAAGCCAGGTGACGGACAGCAGGGGCAGCGTCCATTGTATCAGCTCAATGCAAAGTCTGAAAGAACCAGAGAGAAGACACCATGGTGAATGGAAAGCGCTGGACAGAATCCCAACCTAGCTAGCTTACCTGGGAAACTGACACCAGGTAATAAAGCTAGTGAGTGGATTTATACCTAGTTCTGATTCCAGTGTGTTTTTTCTCCACACTCCTTAGGAAAGAGAAGAAAGAGGGCACTGGATATATATTGGGGGGGGGGGGCTGTTATCAATGTGCCTTGAGTATCTGGGTTGTTGGGAGATGTGGTTGGGTAAGGGAGGATCAGCTAAGCAAATCTCAGAAGCAAGGAACCCCTTTCCCTCGTCCTCCTACCTAGGAGATAGGGCAGCTACCCTTCTATCACTGAGGAGGGTGTGTCTGCAAGTTGGTTGCAGTGGACCTTCCCCATGCCACCCTCAGGCTTATCCTGGAGGTTAGAGTTTTTCAAGGGATGTGCTCCAGTTTTCACTCTGATCTTATTTTCTTGGGTTCATCTCAGAAGCAGGGTTTGAACTAGTGCCTGGAGTGGAGGTCAGACCAGAATGGAACGGCCCTGGAAAGCCTGACTCTGCAAGGTCATTCTTTTTTCTTCTCTGAGGACTGCTAAAGCTAGGAGCCTTTTGATCAGGTGCTGAGCTCACCAGAAGCAGAAGTAATCAAGCATTACTACTAAAGGAGTTTGCAGCTGGCAGCATCTATGGCTGAAAATAGAGGAAAAGAGAGGAGAGAAATATATGAATGTACTTAGGTGTGCATCATAGCTCCACCTTGAATAAATCTCTTAACCTCTCTGAATCTCGGTTTTAGGGAATGAGACCCACCTCACAAAAGTTGCTGTGTGAAATCAGTTTGCAGTAGTAAAATACAAGTATAGTAGATGCTTTTTAAATGTATGTTCCTATTCTGAACATAGCACACTGTAAAGATTTTCTGCCCATGGATAAACTTACCTTTTTCAGAATTTGCCAGAATTTTCCCTGCCAATATGAGTTTTATTGCTCATGGTGGGAAATGAGGTAATAACAGCCACCTCCCTGGCTGAAATCAGGATACTAATTTATCTTGGAAACACAAAGCCACACTCAGCCTTCAATAAATGTTTGTTGAATATGTGAATGAAGAAATGAACAAATGGCAGAGTGGTAATAAAAGGACTCAGCTTTCCCCTCCTCCAAGAAGCCTTCCTGGGTTCCTCCAGCTTTCTTAGGTTCCCTGACAGGCTGCTACACTAAAATCTGTTCCACCCAACATGGTCCTGAATTATAGATCCTCTTCCATTGTTCTCTCCTTGTTCTGTGTATGTTGTTTTTGTTCCCCTGTTTTATGTGGACAAGATGGTCTTATTTGTTTTTTCACCAGAAAGCTGTCTTCAAATTCACAGTTAATCACACAGGTACCTAAATCCACAGATCTATACCCAAAAGAGAATAATAAAGAGGTGGAGTTTGGGTACCTTATAATCATATAGGTCCTGTGAGGATATGGGTGAAGGTTTGTTCTTTTCTGCATCATAGGGTTTGTGAAGATTAAGATGCTATACAGAAATTGCTTAGTACAGTGTATGGCACATAGTAAGTGCTCAGTAAGTAGAAATTTAGCATTTGTGGTAGTATCAGTACTGATAGTGGGGAGGGGTAGATAGTGGAAGAGGGAGCAGGGGAGGAAAAGCATGCACCGCCTAGGCAGGGGTCCTCAAACTTTTTAAACAAGGGGCCAGTTCACTGTCCCTCAGACTGTTGGAGGGCCGTTGGAGAGAGCGGCGCACATTCCACACATGCGCACTGTGGGCCCAGGACGAGTCAGCTGCTAAGCAGGACAGGCAGTGGCATCAAAAACACCCGGGGGGCCAGATAAATGTCGTCGGCGGGCTGCATGTGGCCCGTGGGCCATAGTTTGAGGACGCCTGGCTAGAGGACTGAGTTTCAGAATTCAATTGTGAAATCCAACTCATGCCCGAAACCTAAATTATACCATCGGGTATGGGCAGCCTGCCTTGAAATGGGAAATTAGGCAATTTCACAAGGATGCACAGCTGTGTTGCCTGAGCTATTTTGTTCCAGGCAAACTGGAGCAGGCAGTGAACCTTTGGCAACCGAGGAGAGCGGGGCCAGACAGCCCTGCAGCCACCCGCCAGGAAGCCAGCGAGAATACCGAGCAGCCTTGCAGGACGCTACAGAGGAGGCCACAGGGGCTCAGGAGCAGGGAGCAGAGCCCTTCTTGGAGATGAGCCCCTCCCCAGTGGGCTCTGCCCTGCCATCTCCCCTCCCCGTCCCCCTTCACTGTCCTCCCTGCTAGCCACTAGCTGCAGCCTCTTCTCCTCCCTCCTCAGCAAGCTGTTTTGTGCTGAGAGGACACTTTAGACTGTCAGCACACCCAGGAGGATGTCAGGTCAAAAGCCCCCAATGCTCTTTTTAGGAAGTGATTCTCAGATATGATCAGGCCAGGACTTTGTATCTTTTTCTTCTCCTCTGGCTTTGGAGATTGTATGGCTAGTTGTACACAGACGCTGCTGTGTTCGGGTCAGGTACCTCAGCCTCTTTGGGCAGGTCCCAGGACTCTCCACAGGGTTCCTTGGCAGTCCCAAAGGTCCTGTTAGGCTCTCTGAGGAGCCTGTTGGGCCATACCCCAAGCTGTGGGCTACAGGCTCTGGGATTGCGTGTTGGGTTTACAGAAGCCAAGCGTTCTGAAGCCACCACCTGGGCCTGTCCTGTCTTGGGGCTGCCCTGTCAGCCGCCCCCCAGCTAAAACTCCTCCTCTTTGTCCTACTTCCTACTGTTCCCATCAAAGCTTTCCAAAAGCCTAGGTCTGAACCAGCAAAACCTGGGACTCGTCTCTGTAAATCCAAATCTTGGAAACGCTCTCACGCCACCCATTAGAACTTTGGAAAGAAACGCAGGCAGGAGGCTTAGGTAATAAGAAGTGGCGCTCACCACAGTGGGGGCAACTACAGGAGAGGGTGTCCAGAGCAGATCTGCAGCAAGCGGCTTCCAGCTCACCCTTCTCCTGCCTCTGGCTTGTAGGATATGTGCTTGTTTGAAGCCATTAATGTTAATAGCTGAAACAAGCAAAGGAAAAACAAGACAAATACACACGTGCACACACACGCACACCCTGAACTGCTGTGGCACAGAATCGACATTATTTACCGCTTTCTTTCGTTGACACTGTCTTCAAAGAAACAAACCTCTCTAATTTTGTGGTAAGCATTCAGCTGCCTATAACGCGAGTGTGCAGAATTATTTAAGTACTCTTTCATTTTCATGTTGTCTGAAAAGCACTACTGTTCTCTTGTTATGTGTCAGGTGGTGAACTAAGTTCTGGGGCTCCAGACGGCTCAACTCAAAAGGCTCACAGCCCCAGGGGAGTGCCCTATAAGTTTAGTTTAGAAGCTAAAACGAGAGCTACCACCTGTTGAATGCCAGGCACCATGTGGGGCCCTCTGTGCATCTTCATTTCTTATTCCCACTCCTGAAAGCGCCCTGCAGTAAGGCACTGTTATCCTTATTATACAGCTGAGAAAAACAAAGCTTAGCTCATTTGCCCGAAGTCCACAGCTAGGAACTTACAGAACCAGGATTGAACCCAAATCCCACTGACCCCAGGTCCGTGGCCTTCCCACTATGTCCTCTACTAAAGGTCTCTGGGGAGAAGAGTCACAATATGATTGGGGACACAGTACCCTAGGAGCACTGGGCAGGGAGCCACAGTCTGCAGGACCTTGACTTTGCTAAGACTAGGTGTCAGTGAAGTTGGATTTTGCAGATGAATGCATCGTCACCTAGCAGGAAAGGAGTATGGGCAGAAATTTAGAATGGATGGAGGTGTCCACGTCCCACACCTTATATGGCCTCCATGTTTAAACACACGGCAATCTACCTCCATGATAACAACGAATAGGCTTTGATTTTCACTCAGCCGGCTTGGTCAAGAAAGTGGCGGCTGTTTATATTACATGGGTGGCATTTACTCTGATTCCTCAACCGGAATTTGAACAGGTTAAAAACTGTGTTCGGGCTGTTATTAGTCTCCCTGACCATTTCACCTCCAAAGTCCACACTTTGAATGAGAATACTAAAAAGGTGAGAATCGGGGGAATATAGACAGATGCAGTGCCAGTCATGGAATCTTCCCTCCTCTCTCTCTCTAAGTAGGCTTCAAAACACGTCAGTGGATACATTGGAGCAGAATCCACCCACTCGATTAAGAGAGACCTGAGGATCCCGAAGCTGGCAAGAGGAAAGGAAAGGCCTTATCCCCCCCCCCACCAACTGCCATCTGCATGTCCCCACCTGTGGGCACATGGTCTCACGCAGGTTGCTGGGAAAGTTGTCCACAAACCCCGCTTCAGTCATGCGCCTTCTAGAACCCACCCCGCGGGATAGCCTCCACGTTGTCCTTGCTGTCTGTCCTGGGTAGGCCTTTTTCTGAAAATATTGTTTTAAATTTTAGAGTAGATTTATTAAATATATAGAAAAGATACAAAGGTAATACAGAGATGCCTTGATACCTAGATACCTTGTACCCGGGTTCCTCTATTATTAACATCTTACATTACTGTGGTACATTTGTCGCAATTAATGAGCCAATATTGATACATTATTCTTACTGGAGTACATACTTTATTCAGAGTTCCCTCAGTTTAACCTAATGTCCTTTTTACCTGCTCTAGGGTCTCATCCAGGGTACCACTTTGCATTTAGTCATCGTGTCTCCTTAGACTCCTCTGCTATAACAGTTTCTCAGACTTTCTTGGTTTTTGATGACCTTTTGATGTCTAAATGTCCCTCAGTTGGGGTTTTTCTGATGTTTTTCTTATGATTATACTGGGGTTATAGGTTTGGGGTGGGGGAGAAGAACAGAAATAAAGTACCATTCTCATGCCAAGAGACATAGTATTAACATGACTGTATCCCTGTTGGTGCTGCCCTTGGTCACCTGGCTGACACAGTGTTTGTCAGGTTCTCTACTGTAAAACATGCAGCACTTTTTATGAGCCTCCTCTTTTTAGTTTAGGAGTGTACAAGGCAGTCTGAACTGGTACATTTCTGTTCTTTCCCATGATGTCAAAGAGATATTCCCTGAATATTAATGACTCTGTTATTTTATTAGAGGCTGAGTTGACCTTTTCATCTGTCTGACTCTCATTTTTGTTTGGGAAGTCTTTGAGAGAACTTAGTGTGTGAGTTTGTGCCCCTGCCACAGCTGACTTTATTCCCTTCTAGAATAGCCTAGAATAGCAGCTCCTTGAGGGCAAAGGCCATGTCCTCGATACGCTGGCACCATGACCCAGCCTCCAGCTCTATCCCATCTGTACCCCAAGCCCATAAAGTATGTGCCAGGAAGTTTCATGGCCATCTTAGCATGCATGCGTTCCTTTTTTCCTGGGGGTGAACCTGTGGCTGTCAATCAGAGAAATCATCATGCTGTAGGAAGGGCCTGGAATTGGGGTGTTTTTCTTTCCCTGAGTCTGGTCAGGAAAGGACAATAAGGAAACCCAAGTCAAAATCAGACTGCTGAGCTCCAGCACTAAAAAAAAAAAACCCTGATGTCTAAATCCAGAATAGTCACTGAAAGAGCTTTGATTTCACTTCTATATGGGTGATATTCTAGTTACTGCTGCTGCCTAACAAACCACCCCAAAATTTATAGCCTAAAATCAATAGCAATCAGCCCGGCCTAGTGGCTCATGCCTATAATCCCAGCATTTGGGGAGGCCAAGGTGGGAGGATCACTTGAGGCCAGGAGTTCAAGACCAACTGGAACAACATAGCAAGACCCTATCTCTACAAAAAGTATTTTTAAAAATTAGCTAGGCATGGTGGGGCATGCCTGTAGTCCTAGCTGCTAGGGCGACTGAGGCAGGAAGACTGTTTGAGCCCAGGAGTTCGAAGCTGCAGTGAGCTATAATGATGTAATGATGCCACTGCGCTCCAGTCTCTTAAAAAGAAAATGCTATATAATACTTCTTGTTGATGGACTAGAAGATCTATCCACTTTCTGTATGGCTCGCTCGCACAGCTAACAAGTTGGTACTGCCTGTCATCTGGAAGTTCAGCTAGGACTAAAGGCCAGGAGCCTCAGTTCCTTTCCACATGGGCCCTTCCCTGGGCTACACAGGCTTCTGAGGAGGAAACATGGCAGCTGGCTTCTCAGTCTCCAGGGTCTCCTGGGCAGCCAGGGTCAGAGAAACCTAGCTTTAAATCCTGGTACTGCTACACAGCAGTCCTTTTGACCTTGAACAAATGACTTAACCATATGTTAGCATGAAGATGATGGGGGGGACCCAAACTGCAAATTTGTCATTCTTGCCTGTTTCTTAATCCCAGGAAAGGACCTGTGCTCTGTGTCAGTGTGTATATATGTGAGCACACATGCGTGTGTGTTCACGTGTCTGCACACGCTTTTGTTAGGAAGATCTGATCTGTCGGCCTCCAGAGCTACAGCACAAGGTGAATGTGTGCTGGCTGGAGGCCATAGGTGTGTCTGGGGCACACAGGCCCATCTCACATGGTTTTCTTGCTGGCACATGTTTAGGAGATTATATTCTGGGAAACGATTCCCAGTGAAGTCATGGACCTTGTCGGTCTAGCTGTGGAACCAGTCATATCAGACATTTCTGAAACCCACCAGGTGATGATCACGGTTAGTCCAAAGCACTGACCTGAACCTTCTGTCCTGCAGCCCTGTGATACGAGGCATGTCTCCAGCAGAACTTGATAAGAGGGAAGATTTGAAATGTGGCAGCCTGTAGAAAGGGAAACAGCAAAGAATTGCACCCAAAACTCCTTGGTTTCCTAAAGAAGCAAGGCCACAGGCGTGGGTTGCATCTTAAAATTAGTCACCCAGCTCACCCTGGGTGAATGAAGTCAATGATGCATATTTATTTCTGATTAAGGGAAACCATGTTTCAAGTAATTAGGAGTTTATATTTGATCTTTAATATAAAAGAAATCATTGAAGTTCAGAGGATGGAGCACATTAGAATACTGAAGCCACAGTGAATATAAAAAGAACACTGAGTTTGAAACATCAGTTGGATTAGCTGGGCAATGAGTTGGCCTGGGTCCCTCCTTGTCCCTAACCCTGTGTATCTGTGTGGCCAGGATAAGCCATTTCACTTTGTTGGGCCTCAGCCTTCTCATCTGTAAAGTGAACGAGTTAGATACCAAGAGTCTTAGCATCCCTTCCAATCGAAGAGCAATAATCTTGAAATTAGAAAAACCCCTCTCCAGGTATGGTTGTATGTTATGGCCCATGTAGAAAACAGACTTGATGGCCAGATTTGGTATGCCGTAAATACTCTTTCCTTTTGTTGTTGAGATACCAGATGCAGAAGCTAAATTCCTAAGGGTTTCAGTTATCTATGGATGCAAAAAAAAACAAAGAACAAAAACAGTGGCATAAGACAGTTATAATCATTTATTTTGCTCACAAATCTTAAGGTCGACTGGGCTCAGCTAGGCGGCTCTCACCTGGAGTCTCTTGTGTGCTTTCCGTCAAATAGTGCCCAGGGCCAGGGTCATATTGGAGGATTGTTTACTCTCGTGTCTAGTGCCTGGCTGGGCCTGGGACAGCTGCTCAGGTGCTCCTGTCTCTCACCATGAGGTCTCTCCATGGGGCCTCCTCAAGGGAGCTGGCATTTCTACATGGGAGCCGAAAGCCTCCAAGAGAAACCTGCAGAAACTGCATGATCTTTTCTACCCTGGGAAGGCATGTGGTGTCACCTTTGCTTCATTGTGTTCATCAAGGCAGTCACAAAGCCCCACTATGTACAGAGGGTGGGGAAATAGATTCTCCCTCTTGGTGGGAGGAGTATTGGAGAACTTACAGAAACAATTTTAAATCACCACACCAGGCATCTGGGGTGGCCCAGCTGCCACCTTGCTTAGTGGCAGAGGATGGCTCAGAAGACTTCTCAGACTCCTGTGATTAATTATCACAAGGGTTTAAAATGGTAATGGGCAAAATATCTTACAGGAGAAACCTAGATTAATGGGGAAGGAAGACCTACTTATAAGAAGATGATGTTTAAAATCACTAGGAAATGAAATAAAATTCTGTTTATACAAATTATCCAGTAACAAGTATATCGTGTGTGTGTAAGCAATTTTAGAAGAAACTTTATATATATAATTTTTCTTCTCTCAAACAATGGTGTGCAGGAGCTGTCAGGATTGAGGAAGAGGAGAGAGTTAAAGCAGGGTTTTTCAGTTCTTTTATTGTACTGCTGCAAGCTCCCCCCAGTTACTTGCAAAATGAAGTTAACTAAATTGTTGAAAGAACATCAGATGTGTCATACAGAGCCCTGGAATAGCAATAGAAGAAAACATGTAAGAGAGAAGAAAAGTCAAGAAAAGAACAATAGAAAAATCATTTCCCCAAAGCTGTGAATCACTGCTTTTGAATGTGCAGAGCATCCTGGGAGGTTGGGCAGAGCAGAGCAATGAGTGAAGTGGTGAGAGTGTGGACTCTGGAGCCAAGCTGCCAGGGTTCAGATGGAAGCTTGCCATTCCCCAGCTGTGTGACCATGGGCAGGTTCCTGTACTTCTCTGTGCTTCTCCTCCTCAACTGCAGCAGGGAGCTAATAACAGTACTTGCTTCATCAGATTGCTATGAGGATTAAATGTGTCAGCACAGGCTTAGCCCTTCCAGCAGTTCATGGTACATATTAGCTATTTCTCCCTTCACCAATTCCCTCCTTGCCTTTGCCAGATGCAGATGTCATGCCCAATATGGACTGTGGGCAGCCAACCAAATACACAGAAACAGGAGGGTCTTTCCTTCCCTCGGGTCCTGGGATCACATATGCATTGGAATTTGGGTAGGAGGAGGCCTTCCCGTGACATCTGGGCACCCATCAATCTGTGGGTTTCCACCCCACACACACGCTTGTCTTTATTCCAGCATGTTTTAAAAATCGGTTCCATACTTCAAGCTCGTCAAGCTAGATTTTAGTTTTAGTCTCTCTTACATATTTGGAATTAGAGGCTCCAGAGTCCATTATGCAAATCAATGCAAATAATATGCAAAGAGGCAGGAGCCCGATTGTGGGGAGGGGGAATGTGCAGGCCAGCACAAAGAGCTTTGAATGAACATTTGCATATTAGGGAAGCCCTGGGTTGAAGGCCTTGCGTGTTTATTGTGACAGTATGCAACACATTCAGTTGTTAACCTTTTGTGCGGAAGAAGAGGGGTAAACTCATCTGATTCCCATATTGAAGGTGACAGTAGAAATTGAAGGTGATGTTTAGATGGTGCAGCATTGTAGTGATTTTTATGAGAAAAATGAAAAGTTGCTTTGAAATAATGGCTGTGGTCCAGGCTGTGTCCCCAACTAGCTGAGGGTTCTTAGGCAAGTCACTTCCCTTCTTCCATTGCCCCCCTATGAAATAAGGGGATTATGATTAGATGAGCTCTAGGCCCCCCTCCTTGTGGCATCTAAATGTCACCCTCCAGGTGAAAACCCTTGGAACCCAGGATGGCAGTGCCCATGCATCATACCAAAGATCTGCTCTGAAGTCCGAGAGGAAAGGGCTGAGGGGTAACTCTACAGCACTCCTAGAAACAAAAATAACTTCAGGGGATGCTGGCAACTAAACCAACCAACAAACAAAGCAGCAGCAGGACAAACATATTTACTTACACTGTACGTCTTACTGCACCGAGGATTCTGGTCATAGACTTCCTGGCTGGGAGCATTAGCCCCTGGAGCTCTGATGATGGGAAAGTCAGAGGAATTTCTTTCCCTGTGTATTTTAAAGACCAGTCTGTATTAACACCTCTGCCTCTAGAATGCTGCGGAAGTTCTCCTAGAGGCTGGGGTAGCTCCCACCCGAGGGCCTGTCCCTGCGGTCACTCAGTGTCTCTCCTAAAGCTTTGTGTTGCTCTTGATGTTGCTGCCAAAAGACTGCTGTGGTCTCCAGTCTCTGACTGTATCTGACACATCTGCTGCTCAACCCCAGGAATCCCTGGGCCCTTAATTTTAACTCCAGCTGTTGCAGCTGCCACCAGCTGGGCACAGGCGGGCAGCCCCTTGGCCCGGGGCCTCTCTGACCAACCAAGCATGACTCCTGGCAGCCAGGAAAGGTAGTGGGGTGAGCACCCAAGGGGCAGCCCCTGACCATTGGGGATGGGAGCCTCTGCATGAGTGCCCCTTTCAGGCAATTCGAGGTACAGCCTGCTTAGCTCCTGGGAGGTCTGTGGGATTTGGAGGTGCCTACCTGCAGCAGCTCATAACCTGTCCTGCTATAAGCAAATTGGTTTCCCTGTTCCACTCATCTCAGGCCCCCACAGCTGACCTTTTGGATCACTTCCCACTATAAACCACCTGTACAAAAGCCCTGTCTCCCTCCCTCCTTTTTCTGATTATCTCTACTATAAGACATGTGTATCCGTTTGCTAGGGCTGCCATAAAAGAGTACCAAGGGCTGGGTGGCTTAAAACCCATTTCTCACAGTTATGCATCCTGGGAAGTCCGAGATCAAGGTGCCAGCAAGGCAGGATTCCCCTGGGCCCTCTCCTTGGCTTGCAGCAGCATGCTCTTGCTGCTGTGTCTCCGTGTGGTTGTGCCTGTGTACAAACGCCCCAGAGTCTCCATATGTCCTGATGTCCTCTTCTGAGGACGCCAGTCAGATTGGGTTAAGGCCCACCCTATTGGCCTTGTCTTACCTTAATCGCCTCTTTGAAGGTCTTACCTCCAAATACAGTCATATGCTGAGGTACTAGAGGTTGGAGCTCCAACATAGGAGTTTGAGGGAGCTCAGTTCAGTCCCTAACAACACTTATATTGACCAAGGCACTTGTGAGCCAAACAGATACTTAGAAGGGAAAGTTCCTCAAAACACTAGAAGTCACCACCAGCAGTCCTAAGAATAGATTGTCCCTGTAGTATTAAGCTGCGGCAGGGAGCTGGCCCAACCGCTGACCGCAGAGCTCAGCAGCGCATGGTTTCTTCGGTGGTGGCAACTTACTGCTCTTCTTCCTCCTTCTGCGCCATTGATGGTGGTTGACCAGAAAAATCGTGCATTTTAGGAACAGCCCTGGTCTCACATACTTCTGCTACGGTGTGACTTTCTGCATGTTACCTAATCTCCCTGAACCTCAGTGTCCTACACCACTGAGTGATCCTGAGGATTAAATTGAGCATGAATGCCTGGGCTACATACAACAGGTACTCAGTGAACAGTTTTTAGGATTGATTTGAATAAGCAGATACTGTTGCTATATGGTCTAGATTGCGAATGCAAACCTAGAAAAAAGAGGTTCTTTAGAGGAAATCATTGGTCCTAGAGGTGGTGGGTGCTACTGCCTCTGTTCAATCTGAAGTCCCGGCCAGGCGCGGTGGCTCACACCTGTAATCCTAGCACTCTGGGAGGCCACCCGGGCAGATTGCTCAAGGTCAGAAATTCAAGACCAGCCTGAGCAAGAGCAAGACCCCATCTCTACTAAAAATAGAAAGAAATTAATTGGCCAACTAAAAATAAATAGAAAAAATTAGCCAGGCATGGTGGCACATGCCTGTAATCCCAGCTACTTGGGAGACTGAGGCAGGAGGATTGCTTGAGCCCAGGAGTTTGAGGTTGCTGTGAGCTAGGCTGAAACCACGGCACTCTAGCCCAGGCAAGAGAGTGAGACTCTGTCTCAAAAAAAAAAAGTAAAAACAAAACAAAAATCTGAAGTCCCTCCCCCTCCCCCGACCTAGTATTTGGAAGTACAAGGTAAGGGGGACACTTGTCCACCCCACAGCCCTGCCACACACGTAATGTGATCCTCTCCTGGGCCTTGTGTCAAAGGCCACCAGGAGATTTCCCTCTCTCTGCTTCCTAGAATCTCGCCCGGCCCTTGCCTTCCCCATCAGACACATGCACATCACAGCCAGGGCCCCTGCCTTGGGCCTTTGTCCTGCTGGAATCTGACGGGGCCAGAGGCTCTAAGAGCATTATCAGATGGAGCCAGAGCTCTCTATCTATAGTCTGGGGGCCCGGAGCAGGCTGAAGGAAAGGCCTGAGACTGACAAGGGGGTTTGTGTGAACAAGGAGGCGTTAATGGCTCAGAATCAGGCTTTAGTCTGGCTCATCTCAGCTATAGAGACCAGCTCTTCCCAACTCACGTGTTGTCAGGAAACACCCAGTCTTACAGTCTACAATCTGAATACAGCCTACATCTCATGTTTGTATGAGGCACTGTTTTTCAATATAGGCACCCGCTGTTGTGATTAATAAAATCCATGCATATTTAGAAATGCATTTAAACTTAGAGGCTTTTGTCCTTGTGCATTTTCTCAATGAACTAAAAGTACACACATTGACTATCATGCTAAATCCATGTTTTTTCATGTTCAAAAGGGCTCTTTCTACTAAAAAGACTAGGTATCACTAATGACAACTTTCCACAGAGAGTTCAGCTGCATAAGTGCCATAGGAAAAGCAGGTGATAATAATGACATAATAGCAGCTGGTGTTTACAGGTTGCATCTCCCCTTCCAGACTGTGTTGAGTGCATTTTGGGCTCCAGATCTGGTCGCCCTTCTCTGGACCCCTGTCCCCTCCTGACTGTCACTCTTCTATGGCACTGAGACATCTTTGTCTTATTTTAGGATTGTTTGTGGATGTGTGCAAGCTCGTGCAAGGGCTGGAGATTGCCCTGTTCATTTTTGTGTCCTCCAAGGTCAAGGAGAGGGTAGATCCTCTTTAATTGTTTGGTGAATGGGCCTGAAGGAACAGAGGTCTGTCCACTTGCACCTCTGTCCGGTTTATAGACGGGAAATTCAGAAAAGGGCACAGGGGTTGGTCAGCTCTGGTGACTCACACAAAGCTGCAGGCTTCCCTATGGGCAAGGTGGCCTTGGCTGCTCCGTGGCTGCAAAAGAAGAGGCAGATGTGGAGGCCACGAGCCTATTTCTGCACGCCCAGCTCCAGCCCATTCTGAGAAGCTGCCCTGGGGGAGGGGGGGGTTGGCAGCACTTCAAGGGCACGGGGAAAGGACAGGCTGCCTGGGTAGCTGCTCTGCTTCCTTCCCCCGGTGCTGCTTTCTCTCCCCGACAGGTGCTGGGTAGCACCTACCTGACAGACAGACCTGCCCCAGCTCCACGTATGGTTCTTTCCGACTGAGTGTTCAGCTCCAGCATGGACCTCGGGAGTTCCCAGGGCTTCCCAAGGTCATGGGTAAGGAAGGCCCAAGCTACAAACTGCTCCCCAGGTATTTCATCTGTTCTCTCTGTCTCCCTCTCAAGGCTTCCTCCTGATCGTGGCACTGACCGAAGCTCTGGCATTTGCCATCCAGGAACCATCTCCCAGGGAATCTCTTCAGGTCCTCCCCTCAGGCACTCCCCCAGACACCATGGCGACAGCACCCCACAGCTCTACCAGACACTCCTCCGTGGCGACACTGACCCCCTATCCCGATGGACCCTCCGCACAGGCCACTGCTCCCATGGCAACAACGACACCCCGTCCAGATGGGCACCCTCCTACAGACTCCATCTCCACCACCGCGGCAACAGCAACCACCCTCCGTTCTGAAAGCCCCTTGCCCACGGGCCCCCCTCCAGCTGCCATGACAACCACATCCTCCCGCTCAGAGGGCCGCCGGCCGGGAGAGGCCACCCCCACCACCCTGCTGGCAAAACCATCGGGAGCCACCAGCCGCCCCACCACAGCACCCCCAAGGGCTGCCACGCGCAGGCCCCCCAGGCCCCCCGGCTCTTCCCGAAAGGGGGCTGGGAGTTCATCGCGCCCTGTCCCACCTGCCCCCGGGGGCCACTCTGGCAGGAAGGAAGGCCAGCGGGCACGAAATCAGAGCTCCACGCATCTGGGGCAGAAGCGGCCCCTGGGGAAAATCTTTCAGATCTACAAGGGCAACTTCACAGGGTCCGTGGAGCCAGAGCCCTCTGCCCTCACCCCTAGGACCCCGCTCTGGGGCTACTCCTCTTCACCACAGCCCCGGACAGTGATCGCAAGCACGGCACCCAGCAGTACCTCGTGGGCACCACCCCCCACCACCCTGGTGCCTGCAGAGGACAAGCCAGGCCTTCACAGAGCAGCCCCAGGGGGTGGTTCCACTGTCACCAGCCAAGGAGGGGAGCTGGATACCACAGCAGCCTCAGGTGCCCCTGCCAGTCCACGACCTGACCCAGTGCCTTCTCAGCGCCCCCGCGACCACCCGCAGGGCAGCCCCAGCCCCAGTGACTCATGGCTTACTGTCACCCCTAGCACCAGCAGCCCTCCGTCTGCCAGTGCTGGGGCCTTCACAGCTGCCACGGGGCCCACCCAGGCTGCCTTCGATGCCAGTGTCTCAGCCCCTTCCCAGGGGATTCCTCAGGGAGCATCCACGACCCTGTGGGCTCCGGCCCACCCCCCCGGGGTCTCAGAAAGCACTGTTTCTCGAGCCAGGGAGGAGGCTGCAGCCACCCTCCCCATGACCGACAGGGTGCCCAGTCCTCTCTCCACAGTGGTGTCCACAGCCACAGGGAACTTCCTCAACCGCCTGGTCCCCGCCGGAACCTGGAAGCCTGGAACAGCAGGGAACATCTCCCATGTGGCCGAAGGGGACAAACCCCAGCACAGGGCCACCATCTGCCTGAGCAAGATGGACATCGCCTGGGTGATCCTGGCCATCAGTGTGCCCATCTCCTCCTGCTGTAAGTGCTTCCCTCTTCCCACTGCTCCCTTCCCTCCTTCCTCTCCTCTGCCACGTCAACTGGCCCAGCCCCAGGATTCCTCTGCCCAAGATTTGGGCAGCCCCCACCAAGTGGGCTAAAAAAATTCCCAGAACCCCAGGAAACCAAGTAGCAGGACAAAGGATCATAGGTTATCCCTGTCCCTAGTCCTCAGCTCTGCCAGGCCATGGCTTGAATGCCTAGTGATCACGAAGCCACAACTCCCAAGAGCTGGGGAGGACTTCACAGGCCACCTAATTCAACCACGCATTTTGCAGAAAGAAATGCCAAGCTAGCGATGCTGTGGCTCCCCCAGGATGCCAGAGTTAGTGAGAGGCAGAGCTGGGATGGGAGCTCGTAGCAGCTATCTTCCAGCCCAGAGCTCTTGTCTTGCCACCAGCCTGCCTCAAGAGTAGCCTGCCAATGCCTCTAGCGACCTGTCACCAAGACACCGTGGGCGACCGTTGACGCTTCCAAATTTACAGCCTCCAACTAGCACAGCCCTCACCTTCCTCTCCTGCTTCTCTTCTGCCTTCTTTCTTGTCTTTTCTCTCCTCTGCCCCCTCTTCTTGTCTCCTTCTGTCTCTCTCTTCCCCCAAGAAAGAAGAGGAGATAACGTTTTCATATGGGGGGAAAGAGTTCTATTAATCTTGACAAAAGCATAGTTCTTGCAGCTAAATTAAGGCTTGAGAGTTATGTGAATTTTAGCAACTTTCCACTCTCGCCCTATTTGTTCATAGGTGGTGTGAGCAGGATACAGCCATTATTTTTGCTCCCCCAAGGCCACAAGCTCGTCCTTGCTGCTTCCTGCCCCTCTGTGCGTGAGGACTTGGGGGCGTTCTCCCTGCCGTCTCCATAGAGACTGGACAGAGCATCTCAGGACCTCAGGGCTTTCTTCACGTCTTGCCAGAGTGCTCTTTCCTCAATTCTTAGAGTTTCTCTGATAACCTCGCAGGAATCCGTACTGTTCTCAGCCCACCCCCAAATGGTTACCATTCGGCCATTCCTTGATCCCTTCTAGGGGTGACACCCCCCATCTCCAGACTCCTACTCTTTTGACAGCTCATTATCCTTTGACCCTCTGGGCTCTCACCCGGCTCTCTTGGGGGCCTGAAATTTGCCTCCTTATAATTCCCACTCTGTGGTCCTACGCCATGTCATCTGAAGCCACACAGAACAAGTCCATCTGACAACCCCCTTGAACATTTGAAATAGCTCCGGAGGGCAGTCTTCCCTTTGTCCAAGCTGCCCATCCCTGTCTGTCCAAGTCGTCTTCACAGGGCTGCATTGCCCTGGGCCTGGCCTATCTGCCTCCCCCGGGAACCTCCACTTTGTCCCCAGAAGGAAGCACAGCATTCCACACATGCCTGGTTTCAGCAGAGGGAGTGATGGTAGACACTTTGGTCACTTCCAGGCAGCTGATGCTGGCATCAACTCTGTTGGTTGTGCTGGTTTCAAGTCACACCACGGGCTTGCCCTGATCTCAAGAGGAACGAAGCCCCAAAGGCATCCTACCAGGGAGGCTGTCAAGCTAAGTCTCCCAGCCTTTCCTAATGCCATGGTGCTTATTGCCGGAGGTTTATGACTTTTAACATGAACCTTGATTTCCACTTAGCCTTATACTCCAAGATTTTTTAAATCTGGACTCTTTCCAGGAGCCACCTCTCCCAGCTTTCTGTCTCCTTCAGGTTGATAAGCAAAGCAAACTTTCCCTGTCAGGGGTAGGTGGCCTGCTTCTGCATAAGGACCCAATTCTGGAAAAGTGAAAATGTTTGCAAGTTGCATATTTCATTCTTAATGAAAGCACCTTTATTGTCTGTCATGGAAACACACATATATTCTTTAAACCATGATTGCCCACTTCTAAAACAGAAGAATGATGATGAGAAAATGTAGCACTGTTAGCCAATGAGTTATTAATATGGTCATACTTGAGAACTAACCATAGTAGAGACAAGCTTTCTAATTTTCTAATTCTTAACCCGTGTCTTGGATGCTCTGGTTTACAAAGTGAGTGCCCATTATTTTTTATCATTCTATTCTTAAAACAGACCAGCCAGAAAACTAAAATAAAAACAGAAACAAGCAAACACACTGCCAAGGTGCCAGGATGGCTCTGGCTGTCATCCATGCCTTACATGTTGGGGACTCAGTTGCCAGGGGAGGTGACTTGCCCAGGGCCCCATTCACAGCCCAGATCTGGTGGTGCAAGACCTGTTTGATTGAATGCACTATTTCCCAAGTGCCCATGATGTGCCAGGCACTCTGCCCAGCCTTAGAGAGTCAGAGATGGGTGATGCGACTCCTTCCCCAACTGCTAGCACCCACTCCCCACCTGCGCCTCCCTCTGCCTGGGCTGGAGAGCCTGTGCCCCCACAGGACACACCCACCCGGGTGTTGCAATTCTAGAGGGATGACTCCTCCTCCCCCAGCCCTTCTGCTGTGTATGAGTCTGAAATTAGATCAGACCTTGCTGGAAAGCCCATGGGCTGCCTGAACCATGCATAAAAATAGCCAAGACAGGAGCAAGGACACAGCCTGGAACTGCCCCTCAGGAATGCTTCTGGCACCCTGAAAGGAGTCTTCAGGTGCTGGGGATGGAACATATTACTTTCTAAAGAAAGATTCGAATTTGTGTTCAAAAGAGACTCTGGTAGCCCCTAGGGAACCGCATACCCACCCCCTTTGCTATCTGTCTTGCATTTCCAACCATCTGCAGGGAGGCTCCGTAGCCTTCACTCCCTCCTCGGCCCTGGCTGCCTCCACATCACCTCCCTGTCCTCAGTCATGGCCCTGATTCCTGTGGGGCCATCACCAACCCTGTGAAGGCCCCGATGAGGGGGACATTAAGGGAGAAGAATGTCCAGCTTTAGAGCCCTGTGCACTCTCGGTAAATATCCTGTCTGTTTGGGCTGTTTTCACAGCCCAGCCCCACTCTAGTCATCAGGCCAGCAGACCTCTTTCAGGTCTAAGGTCCCCTTGTTTCAGAACTTCTCAATAGCTCCATTTATTCTAAAGCTCCTCTACAGACCTCAAAGAAGGAAGTCATTCTTTGCCTTTGTCTTTCCAGTTATTTCAGACGACCTGAGCTGGTAGCAAAGTGCGTGCATCGGTTTCCTCCTATCTGGCTTTTCAGACCAGCACTGGCTCCTGCCCTGCTTTGCGCAGCCACCAGAAGCCAGAGTTCAGATGGCCCAGGGTGCTGGGCAGGGGCGCTCCCTCTGCTCCAGGTGGAAGCAGGGGGTGAGCACAGTGGGTCCTAGGCCTGAGCATGGACAGAGGGCATCAGTTCGCCTGCCTTTCCAGATCACGAGCCCAACCCAGTGGCTGGAAGGATGTATGTGTGCCAGGGAGAAAAGCTTTGTCTCCTGAGCCCTGCCAGACACTCTCAGCCACACGCAGCTTCAGATGTGCTGTGAGACTGAGATTGATTGGATCCAGGCCACACTCAGGGCAGGGGAGCCGGGCGGCTCCTGAGCTGGTCTCTGCTGCCACCGTCAGGACACACACAGCCCACCGCCCTTGCCAGAAGCCTTTGGGCCCAGCACTGAATGGTCCTCACTTACCGTTGTCAGTGCTCTGGGTTTTCACAGGCATGTCAGTTTTGTGGCACTGCTAGGCTCCTTTGCGTGTCTGTCATGTGTCACGTCCTTTCTTGAGAATGTCTTCACCCATCCTCCCTGTGAGAAGACGAGCTGTCTGGAGGCGAGGTCAGGAAACAAGGCCAGCTGCAGATGTTTGTCATCACCAACCCCAGGTCAGCCTGTTGGAAGCAGGGTAAGCCCCTCTCTCTGAACCTGGACACTGGAGGGTCCGAGTACACCTGGCCCCAGAGCAGCCTGGCTTCCTTCCAGAGCTGGAGCATCAGTGTAGCATCCAAAGAGATCACGTACCATTGTGCCCAGTGGTTCTTGGCTGTGTTATTAACAGTTGTTCAGTGAAGATTAGATCTGAATGTGGACGTGTGCCTTTTCACTCACAGCCTCTAACTGGGTTTGTAATTGTTATATAAGAAAACCTGGATCAGAGTGACTCTTGCCAGTGAAAAGAATAGAAGAGATTTCGACCAGAAGGCAGTGCAGCCGGGGAGCTTGTCGCCTTGGGGCTCATGGAGCCAGGGGAGGTGGAGGGGGAGGCGCTCAGGACAGGACAGGCTGTCCAGAGGATGCACGCTGGCCACGCTGGTGTCACGCCCACGCCCTGACAGCTCCTCCCTGTGCTTCCCGGCCAGCAGCCCCTGTTGAGAACTTCCTTCGGCTTCTGCGGGCACATTCCCACCTGCCAGGCTGGGGAGCCAGACTAAGGCCCCAGCCTGGTTTCGACATGCCGTTGGCCCTGTGTCCAGCCTGTTGTCCTTCCATGTCCTGAGGCCCCTTCTGGCCTCCCTCAACCTCCAAAGGAGGGAAATGACTGTCCATAGCCCTGGCTAACCCCTCATGTTGGTACCCCCAGACTAATCCTTCTCCTCACTGGTCTCAGGTTTTTCATCTATAAAACAAAGGGGCTAAGTGTAATGTGTCATTGCTCTCTGTCCCTCCAGTTTATCTAAGGTTAACCCTCGTGGGCCACAAGAGAGGAAGCCTGGTGTGCTAGAAAGACTTAGCATGTGGAATCAAACACACCTGCACATAACCCGAGCTCTTGCCACTCTTTGGCTGTGGGACTTACACAAGTTACTTAACCATTTATCCAGTGTTTTCCCATCTGCAAAATGGGACCAACGTCTACTGTGTTAGTTCCATTCAAGAGGCAGGCACTGAGACAGGATTAGGCATGCGAAAGAATTATTGGGGAAACACCTGTAAAATGTTCAGGGAGGAGCTGGAGTAGGCAGAGAAAGCCCCAGACTGCAGTGCAGGCCTGACACCCATGAAAGGAGAGGAGGCAGGAAGGAGGATTGGGTGGGAAGAGTCTGGGACCACAGTGCAGTTCTGAGAATGTTCCTGCCAGGCCAATAGCAGTCCTTGAGCCATTAGAGGAGTCCTGAGTCCCACAGGAATAGGCCTGCGCTAGTGCCCCTGCCATGGTCAGTCATGGCTGGGCACAGCCTGGGAAACAGCCTCGGCCTGGGGTGGCAGCGGGACTGTCCATGTGCTGCGCGCCGTGCAGCAGGAGGTCTGAGTGGGGCATCTACGTGGCTGCAACACCTACCTCAAAGACTCGTAAAAATCAGAGATGATGCGAGGTCTTATCTCAGTGTCTGCCACGGAAAAGGTGCTCAATAAATGGCAGTGATCGAATAGTGATTGTTATGCATCTTGTTGTCAGGATTTGCAGTGCGTGCTCAGACCAGCCAGGGAGAAGCAATTTCAGCAGGTGTTTGGCCCCAGGGGACCTGTAGGGCTTCATTTCCACTTCTCATCACACAGCAGGTGCCATTACCTGAAAGCATCCCAGAAATGTGAGCGCAGAACCCAAAGCCTCCATCTTAAAATCAGCAACCCTTCTTCCTGTCGCACAGCTGACGAACCATGGATGATTTCCCGCTGACGTTCCTGAAAAGGCAAGAGAGCTTGCCTAATTCCCAGCCCTGTTTTGAAACTCAAAGAAATAGGGACCCCACTCACCTCTTCTAGAGCCTTGATGGCTGTTGCACTAGGAGAAACAGAGCAGTAGAAGCTTCTCGACTAAATGGGAAAGGGAGTGGCTAACACCTTGTGTTTGACATACCTCATGTACGTCCCCTCCAGTGTTCAGGACAACATAGGACAGTAGTCATCAGCTTGAAGGTCACTGAGACCTGGGGGCAAGTTGCAGTATGTGGTGATCAAGATCAATGTTACTAACTTCTGTGACCTTCAGTTACCTCCTCTATACATGGGAATAGTGACAGTACCTTCCTCAGACAGTTACTGTGTGGGTTAGACCAGCCTGTAAACTGCCTGAGTCAGTGCTGAGAATACAGTAGAGACTCCATCAGTCTGGTTTGTACTTTTCTTTCTTGGATGAATGGTCAGACCACCAAAATTAGTGAACGTCTAAACCCCAGCTGGAGCTTTGGCCTGGAGCCACCTGACAGTCGTGTCACCCAATTTTTCTTTAAAGAATCTTGTAGAGGATTCTGGGAGAACAAGGAGAGAACTTTCATAAGTTAAACACCCATTGTATGCCAGACATTGTGCTTGGCATTCCGCATCCATGATCTCTTTAATTCTCGCTACAACCCTATGAAGTCCATGTTAATCAGAGACAAAGTGACTTACCAGGTGGGCAGAGCCATAGCATGAACCCAGATCTTTTGACTCCAAGCCCATGCTGTAGCTATAGCCAGCATGTGAATAGCCGGTGAATAAATGAAATGGCACTCGAGAAGCACTGGACTCTCTCTGGGAGAAATAATCATGCCAGGAGCACTAACAACACGTGAGGGGAGAAGGCATGGAACAGAACTGCCTGTTCCAACTCCCAGGCCATCCTGCAACGGTGCCAGCCCTTCCCGCAGGGCAGGATCCCTGCGTCTGGCATTCTAAGCAGGCCCAGGCTTCAGAGCCAGGGCACTGTGGCTGTTGGAGCTCTGAATTGGGGGCCTGGGGACTTGGATTCTGCAAGCTCTGCCAGCCCAGGTTAGCCACATGGCCTTGGGCAAGTTCACCTCTCTGGGTTTCCATGCCCCACTTTGTAGAATAAGAATGTAGGATAGACACAGGGACTGATTTGGCTCAGCACCTCCTGTGCGCCTGGGACTATTCAAAGTGCTGGCACATGCGTGATTGCATTTAGTCTTTCCCCAGAGGAAGCTAAGGCTGAGAGAGGTTTAGTAACTTACTCAGCTCATGCAAGTAATAGATTATTGTATGGACTCTGATTCTAAATTCTATGTCCCTCTCACCATCTTGACTAGCCAATGCCTAAGACCACATCTGTCCCTTTAATTCTGTTTGCTTGTAACTGCTCAATAGCTCAGAGACACAGATTTCCTTCTATCTTAGAGAAGTGTGCAAACTCTACAGATAGGGCTCATAAATATATCTTCTCCCCTGCCAGCCCATGTTTTGCATCTGTGACAGTGTTTTGCGGGGCATGATGGGATGTGTCCCTACAAGCTGATACTTGGAGAGTCACTCTGTTTGTCCCAACGTGGGAAATGTCCCTGACAATCCCCCACCACAGTTCTAACTCCACCAGTACTAAACTGGGAAACAGCACTTTGCCCACTTCCCAAATGCCTCCTTCTCTGTGCGTCGCCAGCGAGAATTCCCCCAGGCTGTTTCACATCCCAGTTCCAGAAGCAGGGTGAAAGGTGCCAGTGAAGAATAGAGACAGCAGAAAAGGAAAGCAGGGACTTGGAGTCTTGTCCTAGCCCTGCCACTTACACACCCGTGACCTGTGGGGAGTCAGCTGGGCACTGTGGGCCACGTTTCTCCTCTGTAGAAGAAGGCGGTGGCCGGAATTAGCTGCTTTCAGGACGAGCACTGCAGCTGCCTTCTCACCCCTTTCCTCCTCTCTCACTGGAGGACAGAGAAGGAGAGGAGGAGACCCACACATTTGAGAAGTTCCGCACCAGCTAATCTCTAAAACCCGTTAGCCCAAACGTTCAGAAATCTCCTTTGTGTTTTAAAAGTTTCTAAAAGGGATCTGGAAGAATGATAAGCAAATTGAAAGTGTTTTTGATCGAAGCAGATCAGAAGAAATGGAAACTTACCCTATTGACCTTATCTGAAGGCCTTTCCAGGTTGAGAGGCCCACAAGGCCGGCAGCTACAGGGAAAGCTACAGGTTCCTCCATCAGCCCACAGGGCCTGGGCTCTGGGCTCTGAGGTCTCATCCTGTACAGGTGGCAGCTAGTGCAGCTGCCCACGCCCTGGCATGCACCCACCCCCAGTGCTGGCCTCTCTGGACAGGTTACCTGGGCCCCCACCCCCCAACACAGAGATGGTGGCACTGCCAGGATGTTAGGAGTGGCCCTGTCCACCTTGGGCCCAGAGTTTTAGCTCCCCCATCCCTGGAAGCTCTAATGATGGTGAACCTAGGGCAGGATATACTCGGTCCTCACTTACTGGCTTCGCCCCAGGAGGGCTTCTGTCACCATTGTTATTACATCACCCCTCTGTTGTGTAAGCCCAGACAGGCCACCACACCTCTCCGACCTCAGAAGCCTTTGTGGTTGACATGTCCCAGCTACTCTGCTCACACCTGGCTCGGCAACGTAATCCAGACATACTGCTTCCTCCTGGGCCCTGGACATCCCAGGGTCACATGTCACACAGTGCTCGGGCTGGCTGTGCGGGCCTGACCAGGCCCCTGTGCAGGGTGGGCTTTTGCATCAGTCTAAGGAAGAATCATGGATGAGTAAGAGCACAGACTTCGGAGTCCAGGTATCTGGATTTGCTCTTGGGCATGTCAGTTTACCTCTCTGAGCCTCAGTTTTCCTATCTGTAAAATATAACTGGCCTTATGGGGTTAAATGGAGAATTCAATGAATTGACATGTCTAATATGCTTGGAATCATGCCTAGGAAGTAAGTCCTATGTAACTGTTAGCACAGTTTTCTGATGATGATGATGATGCCAGAGAAGCTGTTTCACCAGGATCTAAGACCTCTACCCTGTGATTTTGCTCTGCGAGCCTCTGCCGTCAAGGCCGACTGTGGAAGTCAAGGGCTGGTTTTGTAAAGTTCACTCTGCCTGCCCCTGTCCACCATGCTTCCACCCCAAGTGAGAACTGTGCTCATCAGTCGGGCGGTGCAGCTCAAGCCCACATGCCACTCTCTGCAGCCAAGCAAGGCCTTTTCTTGGTGCAAACTTGTGAGCAGCACTATAGAATCCACGGGCATCACCAGATTGCACCAAGCCCCGAGCCCTCTGGATGCAGCCTCCTCACTCCCTGACTGCCACTCCAGTCCACGTGCTGCTCTGTCCCCTTCTCCTCACACACACCCAGCTTGTCCCCACCTCAGGCCCTGGTGCATGTTGTTCTCCCTAGTGGAACACGCTGCCCGCCCTGCACACGGCGGCTCCTTCCCGAATTCCAGGCTCCGCTCTAAGGATGCCTCTGCAGAGCTCCCTCCCCAAGGTCCTCATTGCCTCTTTCACTTCACCCTGTTTCATTTTCTTCTAACAGTTATCATGCTCTGCATTTACTTATTTATTCATTTTGTTGACTGCTTGTTTATCGTCTAATCCAGGCGTCCTCAAACTATGGCCCGTGGGCCACATGTGGCCCGCCGAGGACATTTATCCGGCCTGCCAGGTGTTTTTGTCCCCACTGCCTGTCCTGCTTAGCAGCCAACTCGTCCTGGGCTCATAGTGCACATGTGTGGAATGTGAGCCACACTCTCCAACGGCCCTCCAACGGTCTGAGGGACAGTGAACTGGCCCCCTGTTTAAAAAGTTTGAGGACCCCTGGACCTGTGTGTGCTCCTCCACACTTACACTAGGATAGATGCTCATGAAAGCAGGGGACCTTTTTTGTCACCCCATCTCCCCAACACCTGTACCTCTCCTTCTCTCTGACTCGGACTCTCTCCACAGCTGTCCTGCTGACTGTGTGCTGCTTGAGGAGGAAGAAGAAGACAGCCAACCCAGAGAACAACCTGAGCTACTGGAACAACGCCATCACTATGGACTACTTCAATAGGCACGCCGTGGAGCTGCCCAGGGAGATCCAGTCCCTCGAGACCTCCGAGGTAAGGAGCACCACGGCTTCCTAGGGGTCCCCCTGGAAGTGCTGGCCCCACTGCAGGGAAAGACGCTGGCCTCAAAGAGCCACGGGGCATCTGCTCATTTCTGAGTTCCCCTGTCCTTGACACGTGGCCTGTGGACCAGCAATATAGGTGACACTAAGAGCTTGTGGGCCCCGCCCAGCCCTGCTGAGCCAGGATCTGCATTTTAGCACGAATCCTGTGTGGTCTCTGCACATTAGTTTGGGAAGCACTGTTCCTGGCACTCTTGGTTTCTGAAATAAGTCAATCAACAAATACTCAGTGAGGACCTGTTTTGTGGCAAGCACTCTCGGGGGACTACGAAGATGAGAGCTTGCTCCCAAGAGGCTCAGGTCCTGAGATGTGCTGGGGGAACAAAGCCCAGCATCACGCAAAAAGAGAACAAATTAGCGGAAACACAAGACAAGATATAGACAAAGAGTTGTGGACACCCAGGGGAGGAAAGCCTTCCCTAGGGATGTGCTAGGAAGGATAAATGGATTTAACAGGTGCCTCAACAAGGAAACAGCAGCCTGAGTGAATGGGCATGTGTGCTGGGTGTAGCCCATGAAGGAGAGAAAGATACACTGTTTGCCCAAGACACCGGGCTGGCCCGTGAGAGCACTGAGCTCGGAACCCGGGACTCTGACCACAGGGTCCACGCTCTGCCCATTCTCACATGAGGGGTGGGAAGGGGCCAGGGTGCAGCAGGAAAGCAGGATGAAGGCCAGATTAGGCACAGCCCCGAGTGGGGCTTTATGGAGTTTGGACTTTAGTTTTGAGCAGCAGAGGGTCAGTGAAAGTTTTGATGGTCAGTTCTAGAAGGAGTGTGTTGATGGCCTGGTGAAAGCACTCTACGTGAGATCAGCAAATGGATAAGGGAGGAAAGGAAGGGTAGTTTGATAGATAGATGAATGGATGGAAGGACAGACAGAAAACCAGACTAAAAATAGATGGGTCGACTAGGATGCCATTGAGGTGGCCCAGGAGAAAGCTGGCAGGTGTCTGGGAGCAGGCAGCGAGACTGAGAAGAGCCCCTGTGGAGGTGCGAGCCCCAGCTCCCCTGCAGACCCTCCCCCAGCAGCCAGTGCGCTTTTCACATCGCTCCTGTGCTCAGGAACCTTCGATAGCTTCCCGTTGCTCTAAGTTCAAAGGCTTTCACAGGACCTACGAGGTGGACCTTGACCCAGCCCAGCTTTGCAGCCTCTCCCTCTTTTGCTAACTGCAGCCATACTGGGTTTCTTTCTGTTCCTTCATGGCACCAGGTCTCACCCATTCCAGGCCTGTGCATGAGCTGTTCCTCTCCTGGGTTGTCGTCTGTCCCTGCCCACCAGCCTCTTCACTGTTGGCCTCAGTGACTCCTACCCATCATCCAGGGGCCGGTCTAAGTGTCACTTCCTCCGGGATGCCTCCCCGACCTGCCAGGCTGGGCTCAGCTGTCCTGTCACATGGTCTCAGCTCGCCATGCGTGCTCATCACGGCACTTACGAGAGCTGTGATCGTGTGGTTACTGGTCTGAAGTTACTTCAGTAGAGTAACCTGTCCTTTCCACATTGCTGAGCCAGTGGTCAGTCCTGAGCACTTATCTTGGTCCTTGTGTCGGAAGCATTGGCACAGTCCATCCTTTCCTCCCTAAGGTGTTTCTTCACTCCTCGTGGGCAACAGAAACCCCATTCTCTCTGCTTCCCCACCACCTTCTGCAGATCCTTCTCCACCTCTGTTTCTGGTTCCTTCCCCTTCTCCCAGCCTCTCTTCCCTGGAGTGCCCAGTCTCAGTCCTGCCACCACTTTTCTTCTCTTTCTACCTAGTCCCTTGGCTTAAATATCACCTCTGCACTGCTGACTCCAAATCCTGTAGCCTCAACGGCTGCCCTAGCTCAAAACTCTCATACCCAGGCACTCCGGCTCTGAGACGTGCTGCATGTGTCTAATAGTCCTCTCAAAGTCAACACGCCCAGGACTGAACCCTAGATTTCCCCTCCCCATCCCCAACCCCAGCACCTCACCTGGCGTTTCTCACGTAGATGTCACTGCCAGAGCCTTTCTCTCTCACACACGTCCCGTCTGTTGGCAAATCTCACCCGCTCTTCCTAAGGACAAGCCTGCACTGCTGTTCCCCCCAGGCTACCCTCATCTGTCACATCATGACTGCTGCAATGGCCTCTGGAGACAGGGCTCCCCATAAGCGTCTTGCCTCCTGCAGTCTGACCCTACACAGTAGCCAGATGATCTCTTCAAGGCAGCGCACCAGAGAAGCTGTGATTCAGCTCTCAAATGGCCCCTCTCCACCCTTGAGTAAAATCCACTCCCCTCCCCATGCCCTGCACGAGCTGGCCCCTGCCCACCTCCTGACCCCACCATACTTCCCGGCGATCTCACACTCGAGCCACACCGGCCTCCTTGCTCTTCCCCCTACACGGGAAGCTCGCTCCCTGCCCCCATGGGCTTTGCCTCGTGCCTATCTGGAATGCGTTTCTCTTGGACGCCCTCCTCCTTCACTTCCTTCAGGTCTCTGTTCAAATGTCCCCTCCTCTGGGAAGGCTTCCCTGACTGCCCTGTATTGATTAGACCCCACCTTTGTTCTCTGTCCACTTCCCTGCCTTATTGGTCTTCAGAGCGCTTCTCACCACCTGACATCGCATCCTTGTCTCTCGGTTGACTGGTTGGTGGTCTGGCTCTCCCGCTGGGACATAAGCCACGTGAGGACCGGAGCTTGGTGTCTTGTGTTCACTGCTCTATTCTCAGCACCTAGAACAGAGCCTGGTACCTGGTGGGCTCTTGGCGAATGTCGAGCGAATGAACTATAAGTTTCATTCACCACAATGTACCCATCGCCCAGCCCAGGGCCTAACACCATTGATGCTCAACAAAATCAGTTTACCCCAGGGCAACAGAGGGGCCAGTTTCAGGAAGCATCAACCGTCAGTGTGGCCTGGGCACATTTGGCCTGGCAACAAGTGCTCCTGAGAACTGCTGTAGTGAGTGAAAAAATGTGTGGCTTGGCAAAGGGGCTGGCCCAGCTGTGACTAGGGGCCTGAACTCTAGGTTTCTCATGCTCTCTCTACAGATTGGCAAATGAAAACCAAAGCCAAAGGGCAGTGCTGTGAGAAAGGCCCTGGTTTGTAGAAGATTCCAGTTAGTCATTCCAGTGCACAGCCACCGTCCAGCACGAGCCCGGGCTTTGGGCGGAAGGCCCACCCAGCCAGCCAGGAGCAGCGGAGTGCGTGGAACCACAGCACCCAGAGCGCTTTGGCTTTAGACTGGGCTTTATTGCTGTTTCCCTCCCAGCAGTCCCTTCATTCTGCTTCGTGTAGAGCGACATTACAATTTGTTCTGACTCTCTGGGCTCGCGGCATTTGAGGGAAAATGCAGGCCCAGAGCCAGGGTGAAGACAGCTGGGCACACGCGCACTGCCGGCCCCACACGGAGTGGTCGTTAGGCCCTGGGGCACGTTCCGCCGTGTTCCAAGTCCTCGGGACACGCACTCGGGACACCTGCCCTTTAGCTGCCAACTTTGGAGACCCCCAAACGCTTTGCTAAGCGAGTTCCTCTGGGGCCCGGCCCCCCTTCTGTGCTAATGAAAGCAGTAAACACAAACCCGAGCTGTACAGGCAAAATTGTGGTGCCCAGATGGTGCCTGGAGACCTTCCATTCTTTCTTCTTTTTCCCTCTTCCTTCTCCTCTTCCTCCCCTCATTCTTCCTCCTCCTCTTCCTCCCTCTCCTTCTCCTCCTCCCCTTTTTTCTTCTTTTTTGCCTTGGTTATTTCCTGGATAACTTTCTCCATTTTTATCTTTTAGTCCGTGAAACATACCCACATGGTTCACCTCGGTGAATACTTGCTTTGTGAAAACTGTAAAGCAACAATCCAAATCTCAACCTCCAAAATTCTCATCCACTGCTCACCCCCAAGCATGGTGGAGAAAAAGGGTTTCTGTCCCCTGTGCGAGGCGCTGCTCTAGTCTCCTTAGTCAGACGCTGGCCCTGTGTCCACCCCTCTGATGGGTACTCAGCTCATTCCAGACAGTAAAGGACATGCTCATCTTTGGAAAACAATGAAAGTCTTCCTTTATTACCTTATAATTCATAGAGTAATGAGTACTCCTCAGAAAGTATCTATTGTCGTGTTCTGTTTAAAAATCAACTTCTGGCATAAGCCAGTATACCTAGGCTTTGCCCTGAAATGATCTAGAAGTTCTGAGGAGTTAGGTATTTTAATTTGAATAAGCCATGACTTTTTTGTTGGTGTTTCTAAATTAGTAACGGGGCCTGAATCTGAGTATAGCCATTCAGTGACCCACAAATGCTTGCAGTCATTGGTAGTTGAGACCAAAAACCCTACCAAAGCCATTCAGATGATCTTCTGGGCAGTGGATTGCCTATTTCAAGGCTTTTCTGTTCCTAGGGTTAAGTATACAGACTGAATTTTCCACTTACCACCGATTGTCCAATCACACAGAAATTTAGATCTATTGAGCTCAGTACTTCTAGTGCTACAGGAAATAGGACAATAATTTTGACCAGGCTCTCGGAGGATTCAAGAGGGGGAAGAATTTGCCCTTGAAGACTCTGACAGGTCTCTCAGATTCTCACAGGTGGGTGGCAGGAAAGGAAAGCTGTGGGCAAGCCCTGAGTATGTTCAGAAAGGAAAAGCAGAGAAGTTGCCCAGAGGTCTGTGAGAAAGAGGCAGGAAGTAGAGCCTGGGGTCCAAGTGGCCTGAGTCTTTGCAGAGTAGGGCAGTGAGCCGTGCACAGTGTGTGCTGTGCATGGCGAGCCCCCCCTGACCTTGACAAGGAAAGCAGTACCATCTCTGGAAACCTACGCAGGAAACCTTTGTTGGAAGCTGCTATAAAAATCTGAAAGTACAGCCGACAGGGCTGCGCCCCTCAGCACTAGCAGTGGGGATGATGGACATGTGTGCCAAGCAATCGATGCCGAAATAAATGTTCCCGTGTGTACGTTTCTTGAAGAACAGCCACTTCTTGAGCCTTCTCCAGCTCACTCCATCTCCTCCCTCTCTCCCCCAGGACCAGCTCTCAGAGCCCCGCTCCCCTGCCAACGGCGACTACAGAGACACCGGAATGGTCCTTGTTAACCCCTTCTGTCAAGAAACACTGTTTGTGGGAAATGACCAAGTATCTGAGATCTAACTGCAGCAGCCTTCGCTTTGCCATTCCCTATTTTTCGTCTCTAAATTATAAATATACAAATATATATATTATAAATATAACCTTTGTGTAACCCTGACTTAATGAGAAACATTTTCAGCTTTTTTTTTTCCTAAAAATTGTCAACATCTTTTTTATAAGTGTGGTTTAAAAAAAAAAAAAAACTTTACAGAATGATCCGTGGCTTTATAAAATAAAGGTATTTCTAAGCAAAGCAGTTGCACTGATTGCTTTGATTGCTTCTCTTTATAAGTGTTCTTAAGCACTTGGAGATCCCAGGAGCCCCAGACAGGTGAGGTGAGAGACTGACCTCCTATAGAAGCTGAATGTTAGAATGGTTCAGTGCACAGGCCTTTGAGTGATTCTTAAAGCTCTAGCTCCTCCTGATACAGTGTGACCCCATTCCCTCCCTTCTCGTATGCACACCTGTGAAGGGAACTGGGCCGCCCAGGGGGAAGACAGCAGACCCACATGCAGAGCAGGAAGAGGGGATGTGTCATCACCCCAGAGGATGAGTGCCCTGGAACCTCACAATGGCACCATCAGATGTCAAGTTTAATCCCATCCACATTATGGACGGTGGGCAGGAGCATGCAGCCTTCAGGAATCCACAGAGAACATCTGGGCATCCTAAGGCCACGTCCCCCTACCATCATCACACAACAGGACTGCCTTCTCGGGCAGAAAACCGCTCCCTCCAAGCCCATTCCTGCGTCCCCTCCAACACCCACATCTGCGTGAAACACCCGGGTCTTTCTCTGGGAGGGCTTAATTCAGATCCCAGCCCTGAAGCTTTAGAATGCTTACCCTTCTTCAAGGATCAGATGTTTATTGGGGTTTAGCTTTGTTTTCTCGAAAGGCGATAGTATTGTGCCCCTGAGAAACGTGTTTCGCTAAGAAGCCTTGAGGTGTAGAGCTGTCATTTTTGAAAACTTCCTCCTGCAATCATAAAAACAAAAAACAAGATTGCCCAAGCAATAGCTTGGGAGAAGACATCATTATGCCCCTACTCGGTGTTGCAGACCTGCTTGCAGCACCAGCCAGTGGACCTGCCACCAGCTCTCATCGTCCCTTGCCTCCCCACTGCTCCCCCGGCCCTGGCCGGCTGGCTGCCGCCCCTAGCCACACTGTGTCCAGCACAGCCAGCAGGGGTCAGGCCCTCAGAGACACCAGAGGGGCTTCCAGAGACTGCTGCTTCTCTATTTTTTTCCTAATAGATAGGAAGAGATGATAACTGCTTTGATGCTTCCTTTCTCTAAAAGAAAAATAGTTTGATAGTATATTTTGAATATAGATGTTCTTATAGTCAGACTGGAAATTGAACTTGAATGTTGCTTCATATGTTTGTGTTGTTGTGGTGGTCTTTTTTATCATGACTTTTTCCTTCCTGAATTTTCCTGTTTAAAAAAAAAAAAAAAAGATGGCCTTCAAAAATGTGTGTTCTCAATGTCGTATGAACCTATTTAACATGAGTTTGGTTGTTGTCTCTCTTCAAAGACTCTTCAATCCACAAAGAAGCAGGTTAAATGTTTCTCTGAGATTCATTTTCTAACATGTTTCTGTCTGACCTTTTAAACCTGATCATAGTATTTCTGTTGGCTATTGCATTTAATATATCAATGTGTGTGAGTATATATAGAGAGAAATCTGTTTGTAAAGTAAAATTTATATATAATATATGTAATCAAAGATACATATGTTATATATACATATGTGGATGTATGACTTATTTTTCCTTATCCACAGAATTCAGCTACCATGTATATATAAATAAACTTATTTTATTAGCCAGAGGATTAAGTTGCTAATACATTTTGCATTCTTTTCACTTTAACGTTTAAATCTTCCTTAAGCAGTAGCAACACCACTTTATGCCTATCTGTGTTTTTTAATCTGATTTAGCAGTAAGTTGGATTTTATGAGCATGATGAGCTAATAGGATTAGTGGTTTATCATTTGATAAAACAAATCCTTTGCAACATGTTTGTGATTTCTCCAAAATAGAGTCATCTTTCATCAGGTCTTTGGAGACATTGGTGTCAATTAAAGTTCATCCCCTCCTCATTCTCCTTCTCTCCAGGCTCAGTGGACTTAAAGTAAATATCTTTGATGTGGAGAAATCTGAAGGCAACCTGGCCACTGAGTATTACCATTCTGTAGAGAATAACAGTGCCTAAATGTGACACCTTTGCAAATAACTCGACCAGTAGCTTGAACCTTTCATTCAGCCTTGGATGATACCTCCTAGAATTCACAAGAATATAGATCCTTGGACCCAGTCGGTATCATGTGCATTAGGAGGATGTTGTTATAATACAGTCCCATGTGCCCCCTAGGCCCGTTTGGGTGCAGCAGCAAGAATGCTACATCTAAATAAATAAACAAGGACAGTGCCAGCCTTTGCTTGACCTAGCTGGTTCCTTAATCTGTTAATCCAATAACTAACACTGATGTTTACAAAGTACCTTCTGTGTCATCTCAAATAGACAAGGTAGAAGAAAAAAAAAAAGGAAGGGTTGTGGTGTCCTAATAGGTAGGAAGGAAGAGCACACAGAATATTGTAGCAGGCACCTGGGTGTTTTAACTTTACCTGTGTGACTGTGGGTATGTACCCTTCTCTCTGGATGGTGGGCAATAAGGAGTGTACTGAAATCACTGGGACTAGGAGTCAGAAGAGGCCTTCTCATGCCACCTGTGCTACTTTCTGGACATGGGACCATGGGCAAGTCATTGCAGCTCTCAGGGTCCTCATCACATAAGGGGGATAATAGCCAATTACAGAACACGTGATACTTTTGGGGTTGTGAAATGCACGTCAGCCCTATATGACTACTTCCCACAGTTGACTTGAGAATTCAATGAGATGAAGTTAGGGAGTCACTCACAGCACTGGGTGGATTTGGTGCTCACTCAAGGTGTATTCCCACATTATGGGATAAATATCCATCTCTGGGCTTTAGCTACCTGGTTGCTCCAGGGTAAAACTTCAGCACAGTGGTTTTCTAGGTCCATGTTGTCAGCCCTGGGGCCAGTGGAACCTTTCTGATCCTGGAGAAGTGATTGAGGCTTGGCCCTTGATGACACGGCTTAGTGGGTGCTGACAGCAGGAATTAAAACCCAAAGCGGGTCATCTCACCCTAACTTGGAGCACACGTAGAGAGCTTACTGGAAAACACTCTGTTATTTTTATTTATTGGTTTCCTGACAAATGGGAAGCAAAGGTGCAGAGAATGACTAAACAGGTACCCACCGTGTGTGGGACTTGAATTTGCCCAAGATCCCTTCCTCAGTGCGTCAGAGAGTTAGAGCCCAGGCCAGCATGTGCAAAGTGAGGCCCAAGGGGTGAAGTGACGTGGCCAATGTCTGGCAGCTGATGACTAGCAGAGTGTCAGAAGGCAGAGATGAGAAGGGAAGGGAGAGCAAAGCTAGGGAGGGACCTGAAGCTTCTTCGAGGACTGAGGGAGGGTGAAGGAAGCGACAGGCAGGTTTGTTTGTCTCTGGTCCCTGGGGCTGCCTCCTGCCAGGGCTGGTTCACATCCACTTCATCCTCTATTGCCTGTGTGGACAACTGCTCACCTCCACGCATTCAGACACACCAGCACACGTAGGGATGTAGAAAGCACTGATATGGGCCTTGAAACACCGAGATTGAGTCCCAGCTTGTAATCTGAGGTCTGGGGCAAGTGCTCACTTCACTTGTGAACTGAGGTCCCCGAGCCTCAGTTTACTCATCTGTGAAATGGGGCTGCTTGATGCCTACCTTGCCCACTTTTAGGCAGTGAAATACATAAGCCCCGATGATCCACCTCCACAGCCTGCTCTGATCCAGCCTCCCCCACCCCCCAACAGAAAAATCCGGGAGGTTGGGCACATGACCCTGCTTCAAAGAATGCATGAGTGCCTCTCTGCACACAGCCCTGGGCAGGGCCTGTTTCTCTTTCAGCTCAGTGAATGATGGAAACTCATGGAAGACAGCAGACAAAGCAGCCCCAGGGATAGGGGAGCTTCCAGAGAGGCCCGTGACCAGGCCACAGGGACGCTGGGGCTGGAAACCAAAAGCCACAGGAATCTGTAAGCCCGCTGGGCACCGCAGAGGCAGAGGGGTGATGAGCGAGCGGCGAGTGGCAGTGGACGTGCCCATCAGCACCAGCTCCAGCATGCCCCTCCAGAGGCGCAGGCCGTCCCTCAGGGGGCCACGGTCGTCATCCTCCCTGGATAGCCCCCCAGCCTCCAGGACCAATGCCATGAGTGGCCTCGTCCGAGCACCTGGGGTCTACGTAGGGACGGCGCCCAGTGGGAGCATAGGTGGCCTCGGTGCCCGGGTGACCCGCCGGGCCCTGGGCATCAGCAGCGTCTTCCTACAGGGCCTGCGGAGCTCGGGCCTGGCCACCATGCCCACTCCAGGTTTGGAGAGGGACCACGCCACTGTCGAGGACCTTGGGGGCTGCCTGGTGGAATACATGGCCAAAGTGCACGCCCTCGAGCAAGTCAGTCAGGAGCTGGAAACGCAGCTGCGGATGCACCTGGAGAGCAAGGCCACGCGCTCGGGCGGCTGGGGCGCCCTCCGGGCCACCTGGGCCAGCAGCTGCCAGCAGGTGAGTGCCCACATCGTGCCCAACGGCCTTGCAGGGGTGCTGGGAGGGGGCACTGAAGGCAGTGAGTAGGGTAGTGAGTGATCTGAGGCTGGAGAAACTGACCAAGTTGACTCCTACACTTTCATACTAAAAATGCTGATGCTGACAACACCACTACCTTTTACTGAGATTTACGAAGGGCCCACACCAGCCCCCATACGTGGACTCTCCTGTAACATTTGAAGCAACGATAAGTACTGGATCATCCATTGGTTGCATTTTTCAGATGAGAAAACTGAGGCATGTAATTTGCCCAAGATCTGAAAGCTAATAGAGGGATGATGGAGTTGAGATTTGCACCTGAATTTTTCTGGCTCTGAAGGCGCACTTGTCCCATGACCCTGGGCTGCCTCAGTACCTTTGCTGTTGAGAAAGGGGTTTTACGGCCATCATGCATTCAAATGCCATCAAATGAATGTGGTAGTAAAAAACTGAATAAATGGAGGTATGTTCCTATACCCGTCTATAACAGTGCTGTTCAACAGAAATATGAGCCACATAGGTAACTGACAAGTTGCTATTAGCTGCAGTAACTAAAAGGAAATAGGTGAAGTTAATGTTAATATCATAGCTTATTAACTCTACATATCCAAACTGTTATTTCAATACGCAATCAATATAAAAAAAATTAGTGAGATAATTTACATTCAAATAGACCTTTCCTACAGTGATGGAAATGCCTTATATCTGCACTGTCCAATCTGGCAGCCACAAGCCATATATGGCTCTCGAGCACAAAATGTGGCTAATGAGACCAAGGAATTGGATTTTTTATTTTATTTTATTTGCATTAATTTAAATAGCCACAGGTAGCTAGCGGTTATCTTACTGGCCAGGGCTGGATGCAGAGGTTTCATCTTTCTCTCTTGCTTGGTCGGCCTTGCTTTTCCTGTCTTCCAGGGTGGTATCTGCAGAGCTCCCAGCTCATCCATCATGTCTGGCCTGCAGCCTGTGGTTCTAACGCTAGGACTCAGGCCAGCATTGCACATCTCAGCTGGTCTCTGTGGATGGCTGGCTTCTCTCCTTCCCTTTCTCCCCTACTTGCTGGCCTCGGGATCCTTGTGAGCTAAATCAGTGTCTAGCACAGCTGGGAACTGCCCATGCACACACTTTGCCCGCTGGGGTCCAGCATGCAGCTCCCGAGAGGAGGCCACCAACCTTTATTTGCATGTAGCTGGGTGATGCTGAGCAGATTCACACAGGGACTGCCCATCTGCCCCTCCTACCTCCCATTTCATCCCATGATGCTCCTCTGTCACTGTTGTCAGTGCTGGCTGGCAGCACAGGATATGCCTGGTGTACAACGCTGTCCTTCCCCCGGTGCTGCTGTCCGCTTGCACCCGTCTGGGCTGTGAGGGAGAGCCATCCTAGGACAGCCCGGGACGTTAAAGCCTGTCAAGTCTAAGAGCCAGCCCTTCCTCCAGGATTCTCCACAACTGTCTTGATTCCAGATATTTGTACCATATCAACCACCAGAATGTCCCTAGATATTTTAATACATCAGCATCTGCTGGAAATTGCTTGCACTCACAAGATGCCACACAGCCTCGTCAGGGGAAATCAGGCAACCCGATTTCTAGGTTAAAAAATCTGGCCACTAAATTAAGTCCATACTCAATTGATACTGACTTGCTCTGGCTCCATCTAGCTACAACTTATTCAACTTCTCTATAGATGAGGGCCTCACTTTCCTCATCTATAAAATGGGTATAATAAATGCTTGGAAAATCCATAGATAAATAAAATACATGGTTCCTGTCTACAGGTAGACTACAGACTAAAAAGCTATAAAATACTGCAAGAGCGGTACAGCCACAATGCCAAGACATTCAACCTCTGTCACTGGTGGTAAGAATCCCAGATGAGGTCACTTTCCTCTTAAGTGACCATAAATGAGGTCCTAGGTATGAATAGAGCTCTCTTTTAGTTTTTTTCTTTTAAACATGGACTTGAAGACACAAATAGACTGATTTGTAAAATGGAGTTCTTATTTCTGTATTGCACAGTCTACCCTTCCAGCCATTAGCTCTATTCCATCAAGAAAGAACAAAAGGAAACTCTGCATATCTGAGAAATACACATGATTTCTCCAGGCAGGCCCACAGAGCGGCAGGAGGGGCCCACCCCCCCCCCAGCCCACCCCCTTCAAGGCTAGAGGAACCTACACACACACACAACCCAGTCATCTCACCAAGGGGTGCCATCTCCTCACTCAGGGACCAGAGGCAGCCATGCAGACACGCAGAGCTCTCTTGCTCTGCCCTCACTCCCACGTCTTGGTCTGGGGCTCATGGCTCTAGTTTCCTCCCAAGCTCTTGGCTCTAGTTTCTTCACAGCACTCCCTTCACCTCCCCCCTTTCTCCAGCCAGCAGGACTCCTCCTCACCCTGCCAACCCAGCTCCAGGGCACCTCTGCTGTGAGCCCCAGACCCTCTTGGCCTCCTCAGGGCCCACATGCTGCTGGAGACCTCAAGTTGGCGATAACTGAGCCCTGATGGGCTAAAGGGTGGCTGGGCACCCACAGAGCAACTCAGACTTCCTCCTTAGCCTGGGCCCCAAATAGAGAATCCAAGAGGGACCTCCATCACCCAAGAGCAGGTTGGGAGATGTCCACTTTGGTGGCACTTTCTTGGATCAAGCTGGAGCAAGCATTGGGGAAGCTCGGAGCAAGTGACCACTTCTGTAAATGTTTGAGAAAGAGAACTGCTCTCAGAGGGAAAAGTAAAGGGTTGGGAAGTAGACAGACTCTGCCTCCCCCAACACGGACAGCACCTGGGGCCATTCTGGGGCGTGGGGGCCCCTGTCCCCTGGAATCTCCCCATAGCCTCTCCTGCCCACACCAAGAGGAGACAAAGACAGGCTTTCAGAAAAACAAGGAGGAGAGAAAAAGGGGAGGGAGAAAAAGGTTGCTGTCACTGTGCAGAAAGCCACGACATGGAAAGCATCACAAAACTTAGGGACCAGGAGCATTCACATCACAACAGAATCAGAAAAGCTGGCCTGGGCAGGGTGGGGCGGGAATCCTCTCCATCCCTGTGACTGTATAAGTCGGGGAGTCTTGAAGGCAGCACCCTTAGGGACAGGGTGGGCTTCATGGGTGCACCACCAGTGCAGTCCCATAGAGGCCCTCCCTGGGGTTTAATGCTCTGTAGTCACCATTGAAATTCTTGATAGTTTTATCTTTGAATTTGGGTTTTGTAAGTGAAGTCCAATGGGGGACAACGGAGCATGGGCCAGGGCTCCTGTATGGTCCCATCACCCTCTGTCTCCCCTGGATGGGGCCTTGGTGGCCCATTCCCCTGCCCCCAAGAGCCCCAGCCCCCCCCACCTTCCCTCCTCACCCCACCTGGGTGGCAGCAACTAGGGGGAGAGGACAAGCCTCTTGCCAACCCCTGACCCAGGTACCTACAGGTGGCACTGAGATCGTAATACACTTGAGGGTCACCACCACTGTGCCCACCACCAGGACATGACACATCAGTCCAGCAGTGGGGGGCTGCACACATGCCCTGAATCATGCAGCAAGGCCCCCGGCTGCCTGTAAGGGTCTCCATGAGTGTCCCCATGCCGGAGGAGTACAAGATTAAATAGTAAAGAAAAATTGCTGTGGCAGGTTGAGAAAGAGACAGCAGAAGAAAGGGAAAATCTTCATATTTTAGTGACTTAAATTGTGCTTTGTTTTCTGCTTGTTGAACAAGGGCCCAAACATTTTCATTTTGCACTGGGACCCACAGATTATGTAGCTGGTCCTAGTTAAGGTTCACATATGTGACGTTCCTTTTCTTTCTTTTTTTAATGTCAGCATATTATGGGAGTACAAATGTTTAGGTTACAACATATTTTGTGTTCCTTTTCAATTCAAACCTCTCTCCCCCTGCTTCTCAGCTGTGTTAGAATTACTCTGCCCCTTCTCCTGCTAAGAAGTGAAAACAGACAGAAAAACCCCCAGGTGGCAGCCGCAGAGGCCAAGGAGGACCCGAGCACCTGCCCAAATCCTGGGCAGAAGGTGGCGGTTTCCCTCTCTGGCCCTTGCTCTGTGCTCCTGACTTTTCGTGCCACATGAATGACGCTGACAACAAGTTCTGGTGGCAACATCAGGCCCTTTCATCCTCAAGTAGGCCAAACACGGGCTTGGCGTTAGGCAGCCTGTGCCTCAGAGCTGCAGATGAAAGGAGAGAGCATAGGAACAGCCCAGAGACCTGGCGTCAGAACAAAATAGGCAGCTGAGGTGTGTGGGGGGCGGGGGAGCTGCCTGGGGAAGGAAGGGCAATGGCAACGTGGGAGCTCTGAGTTAAGGAGCCAGGATGTTAGTCCAGGTCCCCACAGGGCTGGGGGCGGGGGAAACAGCAGCTTACACCTCCAAAGGATAAGGCTAAGGCTAAGGCGGTCAGCTGGAGGAAAGGGGAAATCAAAATTACTGAAAGGCAAGGCTTAGCGTTTACAATGGGCCTGATTTGATTACGATTACCTGTCCTGCTGCCCCAGCCTCCTGTTCTGTCCCTTGCAGAGAGAAACCTCATACTCTCTGCAGAAACCAGAAACTCAGGCAAATCCACATGGGGCCAAATTTCTCTCCCAAAGAACCTGTGGCCCTAGAAGGTTTAAAAAAAAAAACAACAAAAGAAACAAGAACTAATCCTTCCCCACTGAGTAAAAAGAAAGACAACAGGGCTGCTGTTTGTGGTTCACAACCTGGTGTCCCTGAAAGTAGGCGAGCCTGGCAGAACCAGGAGCTATTTCAGTACCTGCAAAAGCCTGGATGCGTTTCCCCAAGACAAAGCCTCTCGGTGTGTTTCTTAGTAAACGCGATTTGTTTGGCCAGAGCAGGCCAGTGGGGCGGTTACTCTGTCGGCCACGCTATAGGGGGCACCACAGCATGGCTGGACATGTAACTACACACAGAGAAAACTATATTTGGGGGATTCATTCCTCTTAGACAGAGGGATGTATGTGTACAACTAGAAGAAATATTTTGATAGGTGACGAGAAAGGGCAGAAGAAGGAGGCATGATGCTACTCCCTTGGGCCTTGGCCGTTAATGCAAGTGGTCGCTGAACTGCTTTCTAAGAAGAACGGTTTCCGATTTCCTGGGGGCTCTCGTTTCCCAAGTCCAAGTGTGTCTGGGAAGGAGAATTGCTAAAAGGTGGTGGGAGGGGAATGGTGCCTGTCACTTGGGGCCTGTCTTCATGCCCTCCCCAAATACCACACTCAGCCACTCTTAAATCTCTTACGACCTCTTAAAATGTGAGGCCGATGTTGAGGAGTGGGAGATCGGAGTGGGGAGGTCCATGTGATGAAAAACAGAGAGGTGTGGTGCAAAGACTGGGGATTTGGAAGCCAGGCAAGCCTGGAGTCAAACTCAGGTTCTGCCACTTACTAACCCATGACCTTGAACAAGTTCTTCACTGATCTCTCTTTTTTTTTTTTGAAACAGAGTCTCACTTTGTTGCCCAGGCTAGAGTGAGTGCCATGGCATCAGCCTAGCTCACAGCAACCTCAAACTCCTGGGCTCAAGCAATCCTGCTGCCTCAGCCTCCCAAGTAGCTGGGACTACAGGCATGCGCCACCATGCTTGGCTGATTTTTTCTATATATATTAGTTGGCCAATTAATTTATTTCTATTTATAGTAGAGGCGGGGTCTCGCTCTTGCTAGGGCTGGTTTCGAACTCCTGACCTCGAGCAATCCGCCTGCCTCGGCCTCCCAGAGTGCTAGGGTTATGGGCGTGAGCCACCTCACCCGGCCCCTCTTCACTGATCTCTCTACATCTACATCTCAGTTTCTCACCTGAACAACAAGGATGTTTGGTTCCCTGACATGCTGTCTCTAAGGAGGAATTGCTAGAGGTCTTCCACAGAGTTAGGAAGGAGAAGAGGATGCTACTACTATGTAACATTGGTCAGAGGTGGTAGTCGATGTGATTAGACCAGAAAAAACAATAGTTACAAGAATTGAAAAGGAAGAGGGAAAATTTTGATCTCTCTGGAAAGCCCAGAAAGATCAATGTAAAAGCTATGCCAGAAACAATAAAATAATTTAGTAAAGTAGCAGGTTATTAAAAAAATCAAAAATCAAAGTTTCTAGGCACAATGGCCCGTGCCTATAGTTCCACCTACTCAGGAGGCCAAGGCGGGAGGATTGCTTGAGTCCAGGAGTTCTAGTCCAGCCTGGGCAACATAGTGAGACCCCATCTCAAAAAACACAAAAATGCTGTTTATAGACACACACAAAAAAAGATGTAACAGAAGAGAAAAATCTCATTTATGATAGCATAAAATAAAATGAAATACCTCTGAATAAACTTCAGAAGTGCGCAAAATCTATATTAGACGATAATAAAATCCTCCCAAAAGACACAAAATAACCTTGAACAAATGGAAAGAAATACTATGTACTGGAATAGAAAGACTCAATAACATAAAAATGTCACTTCTCCCTAAGTTAATTTATAAATTTAATGCAATCCCATCTTTTTTTCTAGAGCTAGATGAGTTGATTATAAATTTCATTTATATCCACGACCACCACACCACCCTCCCCACCAAAAATTTTCATTTATAAGAACAAAAAGGCAAGAATAGCCAGAAAAGAAAAACTGAGAAAGAAGAGTGAGGGGGAGGTGGGTCGGGAGGGAAGAGGCAGCTCCACCAGACATTAAAACATATTATAAAACCTCTATAATTAAAACAATTTAGTATTGGCATGAAAAGATTGGACAACCATGGAAAAGAATAGAAAATCCAATAGTAGGCTCTGTTGCACCTGGAAATTTAGTATTAATAAAGGCAACATTTGAAACCAATGGAGGGAAGGATGGGCTTTTTAATAAGTGATATTCAAACAGCTAGATAGTCATAAGGAAGATAATACAATTGGATCCATCCCTTGCTGCACCCCAGATTTTATCCTAGATTTAAATGTAAAAAGGAAACCGTACAAGTGGAAAACATGGGTGAATTCCTTCATAATCTAGGTATGGGGAAATTTTTCCTTGTTATGATTCAAAATTCAAAAGCAACAAAGAAAAATATTGATAAATTTGATTACTAAACACTTTAAAAATTTACATTGCAAAATAACACTAGAAGCAAAACCAAACATTTGCAACTCAGAATACAATATCCCTATTCTGTAAACAGCGTTTACAATTTGAGGTAAAAGAAAATAAAAGCCAACAGTGCTGTTTTATTTTTAAATAGACTAGAGATATGCATAGACCGTTGACACAAAAAACAGATGAAAATGGCTCAACTGCACCCATAATAAGAGAAACAAAAAAACCTACCTGAGATACCATTTTTACCTATCCGATTGGTAAAACTCTAAAAGTGTGTTGATCTATTTCATTGGTGAAATAGATCTATTTCATTGGTGAAGCTGTAGGGAAACAGGAAAGTTCATACAGTGCTGATGGGAATAGAAAATGCTACAGCACCTATAGAGAAGAATTTGGCAATATCTAGAGAAATTATATAGGCATTTATGTAATTTTCCCCAGCAATCCTACTTTTAGGAGTCTCTGCCAGTGAGACACCAATAAAAATAAGAACAAGATGTACAAGGCTGTTCACTTCAATACTATCTGTAAGACCAAAGGCTGTCAACAATCCAAATACCCATCAGGAGAGGACTAGTTGGATAAACTATGATGTATCTGCAAAAAGAAAGAGAAAGATCTCTGTAACTATTATGGACTGATGATCTCCAGGGTACGTTATTGAGTTAAAAGACAAGGTGGAGAGAATGTGTATTTCATTCTACAATTTATCTAAGAAAAGAGAAGGACATAAACATATACATATATATTTGCTTACATTGAAAAAAATGGAAAAGACAAACCATAAATGTTTTTATAGGATCACTTCTAGAAGGGAGGGAATAGAGTAGAGGGGAAAGGAATGGGCACTAGAGTTTTTTAATTTATCTCATTATGTGGAGATGCCTTTGGAACCAAGGAAATATTTTGCAGAATTATATAACAAAATTAAATCTTAAAAAGCAAATCCTAAAAATGAAAAATAAAAGGAAACAAAGTAATCCAACTATGCATCAAGTTGATGGCATAGTCACACAGAGAAGAACTATTCCAAGTGATTTTTTTAAACCACAGTGATTTGACTGTACATTCCTAGTGGAGATGCAAAAGAAAACTGCAAAAAAAAAAAAAAAAAAACCACAATACAACTTAAGTTTTCGGTAATCATGTTGTTGGCAGTAGCAATGGCATTATTATTCTGACATTGGTGTGTATGCATATGTGTGCTGTGGAATAAAGTAAAAGAATAATTATATTTGTGTTATTGAGAACTGAGACTTTTAGTGTGAGACTCAGAGGTCCCCAACCCTTTTGGTACCAGGGACCAGTTTCATGGAAGATGATTTTCCACAGACTGGGGTGGGAGGGGCAGCAGAGCTCTGTGGCCCGGTCCCTAACAGGCTCTGAGGGTTGGGGACCACAGGATGGGTGAAATGAAATAAAGTTCTAAGGTTGATGAAGTTTAGTGACAATTCTTTTGTTGAATTTAAATTGGAATTATCGGTACATAAACTCATGATGCATGTGATCTAAAAGCAATGGCCAACCCAGTGGCAATGAGCATTTTTTTAGCCTCATATTTTGATCTGTAACAGCCATCTTTCACTACTTATGGGAGGGATGGCTGAATCCAGGTCTGAGGACAGGGAATATACAAAGTGAGTGTAAAACACCTTGTCACACCAGAAAGCAAGAAAGCTATTATGTGAAGAACTACTAGAGTCATGTAGTAAGTCATGTCAAAAGAAGTAAAAGCCAATTTGAATAAGCTCCCACTAACTAAAGATGGTTGAGGATAAATCAAAACATTATTGGGGTTCCCAGGAAGGTGGGCAAGAACACATCCTGTGCCAGGAGGGTGGCACGCCCCAACTCCATGAGGACAGAAGCTCCTGCGCTCGGGACCCTTCTACACCCCACCCTGTGGAATCTAGAGCAACAGCAAAGCTGAGGTCAAACTGCCATAGGATGGACACCAAGGAAACTGTGTTTAGGACAAAGAGATACCGAGATAAGCAACATAAACCATGAAAACCAGGACATGGTTCATATGAAGGAATGGGAAAGGCAGAATCAGGAGATCCAGCAGGGCAAAGACGCCTTCCCACCCACTCTCCTTTCTCTGCTGAGCCACACAAAGTTACCAGCAGATAAGATGAGTGCTATTCAGAGTACACTTGGAAACTATGATGAAATGAAGGATTTCATGGGATACAGATCTATACCAAAGCTTGTTGCAGTTCCCAAGCCCACAGTACCACCAACAGCAGATGAAAAATCTAACCCAAATTTCTCTGATCAGAGACATGGAGGCTCTCATCAAAGTAGCACATGGACTCTGGTAGGACCTGCACCCAGCACTTCTCAGTCTCAGAAACAGTCCTCAGGCTTACCGAGAGGACCCAGTAGCCAGCAAATCAGCGCAGGTGGGTGGCAGTATTGGCACTAACTGTGGTGGCCAGAGACATGACTCACATAGCAGTAGTGGGAGCAGTAGCCGGAAGCCAGCATGGATCAGAACACTCCAAATCACACTCTTCCAGCCCTGCAAAACCCAGGCTGTGTCTTCATTAAGCTCTAGTCATTCCAAGTCTCATGGGAATGCTCACCATAGCAAGGAACATTCCAAATCACCCCGGGACTCTGATGCAAACTAGGATTCTCTTTCCTGTGTACCTTTTCAAGTGGGCAGCACTCAAATCAGTCATTCCCACCTTCGCTGATGTCAAAGTCCAGCTTGGTGGTACAGAAACCCAGTGCCTATGTCCAGCCCATGGACAGACAGGAGTCCACAGAACACAAGCTGCAGCTGATCCCATGGCAACAATGTGACTGGGCTGAAGCCCCTGCAGCAAGGAACAGCTCCCCAAGCTGAAAATACCTTCCCACCTGCTAGATGTAAGTCACACATTTACAGCTTTTAACGTCATGACTATGTGGAGCAATTGACTGTGAAATTATGATTGAGCTTGAACTGCCTCTTTGCCTTAACAGTAAAGAATGTAAACATTTAAAGGTGAAAAAAAGTTTAAAGAAAAACTTGCGAGTGACTCCCCAGTGGATCTATAGATCTATTAGCTTCATCTCTTGCAGATGTCATTCACGGTTTTCAAATGTTGCAATGACAAGTCAGTTACAAAATAAAAGCATGATCCATTATTTAAAAAAAAGAATATTATCAATAAGAATATTTACTGCAATGGATTGAAACACATCAAATATGTTTAAATCCATGAGTTCAAGATAATACCAAAAAAATCACTAATTAATCACCTTTGAAATCTTCTAAGGAACCAACTCATTACTTTGAAAACTGATAAATAATGAGAAAGAAACAAGCATTTTTTTCTGCCTTTTTTATAAGACCTTTTTATAAGACCTATAGGTACATAAGAGAAAGGTGAGAAAGAGAAATAATTGAAGCAAGGAAGGGTTTTTTATAGAAGCAGTCCAGCTAACAAAAAAGGACAACAGAATTATAAGTTTTACTTACATCTATGAAAGTATTAATTATTAAATATACTGAGAATATCACCACACTGCAACCAAAATAAAATCACAGCTCTAGGGAATAACAATCATCAAATGGCTACAACATCACAAAAAGACACCACTGGATATTACATACCTCCTGGTGGAGTGCACACTACCCCCTATAAAGTAGTCTTGCAAAAAAAATAAATAACCGAATATAATTAAGCCTCAAGATAAAACCACTAATTTATGGAAAATACAAAGGTCAGAAGAACGTGTTAACTGACACCACAGAGATGAAACCATCAAAATCCAGCCTCTGGGAAACTACAGGACAAAAGACCCAACTTTTTCAACAAATAAAAATTGCAAGGGAAAGAATAGAGATTGAGGGAGAAACCTATAAATTAAGAGACTGAATTAACATTTCAGCTCATTGAAATGGACTTTGTTTGAATCATTGTTCAAACAATTTAAAAATATACTAGACATTGATTGGGCACGGTGGCTCACACCTATAATCTTAGCATTCTGGGAGGCCAAGGCGGGTGGATAACTCAAGGTCAGGAGTTCGAAACCAGCCTGAGCAAGAGCGAGACACCGTCTCTACTAAAAATAGAAATAAATTAGTCAGACAACTAAAAATATATAGAAAAAATTAGCCGGGCATGGTGGCACATGCCTGTAGTCCCGGCTACTCGGGAGGCTGAGGCAGTAAGATTGCTTGAGCCCAAGAGTTTGAGGTTGCTGTGAGCTAGGCTGATGCCACGGCACTCCAGCCCAGGCAACAAAGTGAGACTCTGTCTCAAAAAAAAAAAAAAAAAAAAAAAATATATATATATATATATACACACTAGACATTGAGGAAAGGTGAACACTGGATATGTGATGATTAAGAAAGTAGCACTAATTTTTAGATGAGATCATGATGTTTCTTTAAAGCATTCTTATACTTTGATAATCCATGCTGAAATATTTGAAGAAGAAATAATATGGTATCTGGGATTTGTTCAGAATAATGAGGAAATACATGGGGATGTAAGTGACACAAAATAGACCATGTGCTTATAATCATGGAAGCTAGGTGATGGGTGCCAGGGATCCATTATACCAGACTTTCTTTTTATATACATTTGAAATTTTCCTAATGAAAATGAAGATAGACACCTGCCTCATAGTGTTGGTCCAGGGGTAGTAAATGAAATGATGTGTGTAACCTGCCTGGCACATAGTCAGTGCCCAATTAAAGTGTGTGGAATTGAATAAACCTGAAGATACACACAGTAAGTGAGCAGTAACACAAGCTGCTGTGCCTACACACACAGGTTGTTCAACTGCACACGCTGTGGGAGTTTCCAGAAAGAGCAGGGTGTTGATTAGTTCTCAGGGAGGGTGCCCTCAGAGGGAGAGACGGAATGTGGGTCCCAAAGAACATGCCAGAAGCCAGCCCCTCGGATCAGGGCCCGGCATGGACAAAGGTGGGGAGTCGGGCACAGCCGTCTGTAGGGCAGTCTGCGTGGGTTAGGCTTCCCCACTGGGCCACGCTCTGTCTCTCTCGCCTCTCCACGTCCAGACCTGGTGTGGAGGCATGCCGCGGCACTCACTGGGTGCCCCACAAGTGGCTGGGCAGTGAGAGCTGAATGCAGAACCAGACAGGCTCAAGGTTTCAAATCGGAGCCCTGCAGCTAGAGGCGGGAGAACTTCTTTGAAATTCCAGACCAGAACTGAAAGCGGGAAGCAGCTTTGACGTCTGAGACAGCCCAGAAGCAGGCAGCGCAGCGGACTCCCCCGCCCCTGTGGGGAGAGGACAAGGCAGAGCGTTCGATTGTGACATGGAACCAGTGCCAAGATGTACTGCTGAGTAAAAGGCACGCTGCAAAGCCATGTCTACCTCCGCTACTATTCGTGCTTTTTAAAAGTGGAGGCCAGACCCTCTCGGGAAGCATACAGAAGGGGCGGGGGCGTGGGGGCTTCTGGTGAGGGGCTGGGGGGGCTGCAGGCCAGGCAGGAGCAGGCTGGCTTTGGGCTCTACACTCTTCTGCACTGTCAGATGTTACCGTAAGTAGAATATGCAATAATAAATAAAACTCCTGCCAGTGGCTTATTACTGGGGTGAGGGTGGGGTGATTCCTGCCAGGTCTGGGGCAGGGGAAGCCCTCAGAGCCTCACAGGAGCAGGAGAACCCTTCTACTGACACGTCCTGGTGGGAAAGGAAAAGACGTCTCAACAGGTCCTCTCAAAACAAAACCCAGGCTGGGAGTGGTGGCTCACACCCTAGCACTCTGGGAGGCTGAGGCGGGAGGATCGCTCAAGGTCAGGAGTTCGAGACCACCCCGAGCAAGAGCAAGACCCCCGTCTCTACCAAAAATAGAAAGAAATTAGTTGGGCAACTAAACATATATAGAAAAAAATTAGCCAGGCATGGTGGCGCATGCCTGTAGTCCCAGCTACTCAGAAGGCTGAGGCAGAAGGATTTCTTGAGCCCAGGAGTTTGAGGTTGCTGTGAGCTAGGCTGACGCCACGGCACTCTAGCCCAGGCAACAGAGTGAGACTCTGTCTCAAAGAAAAATAAACAAAAACCCAACAAAAATTCAACATCCACCTGTAAGAGCAATAGGAAAGATCTTTTAATGGGCTACACTCTCCAGAAGAGCTAAATTAAAACTAATTGTAAAAACTATCAGCTGGTATAGGTGCGGACACAAATGTGGCAGCTCTTTCCGGGAGTCACTGAGGGGATGGCTGGACCAAGCAGAAAGCCATGCAAGGTCCCCAGTGTTCTCCCGGAGGGTTCGTGCTGATCCACTGAAGTTGAGGACTCAATTTAGGTGAATGAAACCTAGTTTATCATTGTCATCGGGGAAAGGCACATAATGACACATTTATCTGGTTGTAAACGAGATGTGTAAGTGAGCTGCTGGCATAAACGCATTATTCAGCAGAAAGGAGCTATTCCAGCTGTGCTAGCAGGTAGAGAAAGGAGTGCTCGGGGAGTGTGAACATCCACCACCAAACTGGCCCGCCTGTGGAAGACAACTTGTAGCTTTTATTTACAAATTTATTCCAGGGGCCAATGAATAACCATCTGAATGGGTCTTAGGCCCTAGGACTTAGGAGAAACACTGCAGTGTGGAGACAGAAATAGCGAAGGTAGAAAGGCGCCCCTTTCAGCAGGCTCTGGGCAATATTATACGAGAAGACAAAGTGCCCTGCCTGAATTTAAGTGCCCACACCTGCCCCACCCGGCCTATGTCCTCTCCCTCCCTCCTCCCCCTCCCCCTCCCCCCTGCCCCCTCCCCAGCCCTGCTGCCAGAGCACTCCCAGGTGTCATCCCCAGCTTTAAATTTACCACACCTCCTCTGTTGTGAGGAGTAAATGACACAAGGAGCTCAAGCTGGGGGCATCTCAGGAGGTCACCCATTTTACAGATAAGAAACTGAGGTACCCAGAGACTAAGTTCCTCGTTGAGTTAGTGTTCCAGCCAGTATCAGTTCCATGTTGTTTCTATCCCTAAAATGTTACTAAAATCCTCATTTGTAAGACCAGAGTGATTCCCCTCACAGAGCCCTAACGGGTAAATGGGTCTTGATAGACGTTGAGCGCCTCCTGCTTGACAAGACAGAGCTACAGTCTGCACAGGCCCCGCTCCGTGAGGAGCTTAAACTCCGAGATGTGCCTCCTTTTTCTCCCTTCTCTGCTGCTTTTAATCTGGAAGAAACTGTCAGACAGGGCGATTGATCCTTACGCGAGCACAGCTCGGACTGGAACTAACTGCTTTAACTGGGACGCGTGAAGCTGGGCGGCTTCCAGCTCGTCAGACAGCTCAGAACTGAGACTTGAAAGTTTAATAGCTTTGCTGCCAGGGAACGGTGCAGCCCTCCGTGGGGTTTTTCTATTTTTCTTTTTCAGTGATTTTAATGCTCAGAAAAATGTGCTGAGCAGTCGGCGCTCAAGACAGAACGTCTTTATCTGAGTGGAGTGCAGGGACTCCCCCCCGCGCGTGGCTCCAGCTCCCCCCAGCCACCCCACCGCGGGAGGTGGCGCCTGCACGGGTGGCAGAGGCCCCTGCCCACAGTGACCCACATCAGGGGTTTCCACAGACAGCGGGGCCGGGACCCCTGTCCCCCTATGGGGCTATCGCCTGCCACCACCACCTGGCTTCATGGACTTCTAGAAGAGCTAAGAGTTCGTGGTAGGGGCGAGAGGCCACATCCTGTGGTAGGGACCCCAGATGCCAACCCCCCCATGGGCCCTGGGTCTGGGGTGAGGCAGGTATCTGTTAAATCCCACCAGCCAAAGGCCACTGAGAAAATGCTTAGAGGTGGACGAAGCCAGGATTTTTAGCCTGTCGCAGCAAAAGAGAAATACCTAGGGCTCCCAGGTAGAGAGTTAGGAGGGGCTTGTCACGAGGTTTGGGCTCGTGCTGGGTGGTTTTGGGGGGAGTTTAAGGAAGCAAGGGCCTGTTCTGCATGTGACATTATCAGGAAGTGGGGGCGATTTGATGACTGAGGGTCTTACTAATCTTCACCCAGGAGGTAGAAGGCGCAGAGCAGGCATGAAGCTGTCCTTAGTAAAGAAGCAGGATCCCTCCTTGATCTGTTAGCTGGAAGAGGGGGTGTTGGGTTCTGTGGTCTTAGAGTGTCCTTGCCTCTCTGTTCAGGTACAGTCATGGTGTGCCCTTGTCTCTGTCTCCTTCCACCGTGGTCACGGAGTGACCTTGTCTGATTATCGCTGATACTCTGTAAACGCGCAGGTGAGAATCCTGCAGCCTCGCTGTCAGCTGCCAACTTTCAGGGCCGTGGTTTTGCCGGGTGTCCTCAGCCTCCCCATCCACGTGGGAGGAACGTGGAGACAGAGCTGACATGTGGGAACCTCTCGCCTCATACGTGTCTATGCAGGACCCTTGAGTCCGGGGACTGAGGGGTAATTTGTTGGGCTGTGCTGGGACTTTAGGAGGCAGGCCCCATCTGTGCCTCACAAACACTGAGCGGGCTACATCTGTGGGACCCACGCTCCTGCCTGTCTCACCAGGGTCTGTCTTGGCAGTCATGCATCTAGGTAGTAAACTGAGGCCAAACGAAGCAAGCGGGCCCCACTTCAGCCTTACCAGAAGAGAGGCCCTGGCTCCATTACTAGCCCCCTAAGGGTCAGTTTCCCTATCTATACATTGAGGGGGAATAATCTATATTGCATAGGATTGTTGTGAGGAAGCTGGGAAATAACGCACATGAACTAGACAGTGTATGCTTCCTGCCGGGCGTGGTGGCTCACACCTGTAATCCCAGCACTTTGGGAGGCAGAGGCGGGAAGATCACTCAGGCCAGAGGTTCGAGGAAGTACAATTCAGGAAGGGAGGAATTCATCTTCTCTTGCTTCCTGCTGTTTCTCTATCACCCAGGCACATAGGTGCATGATAAATATTAGTTAAATCAACAAATAGAAATGCCCGGCAAAGTAATGTTAGTAAGAGCTAGCTATGTTGGTTTCCTGGGGTTGTCATACAAAGTGCCACAAATTGGACGGCTGAAAACAATAGAAATTTATCTGCTCACAGTCCTGGAGACTAGAAGCTGGGAATCATAGTGGCAACAGGCTTGGAACTTCTGAGGGCTGTGAGGGAGGACCTGTCCCAGGCCTCTCTCCTGGCTGCCGGCGATGGCTGCAGTGCTGGGCGTTACTGGACTCGTAGATGCATCAGCCTCATCTCTGCTTCGTCCCCCTGTGTGTCTGTCTCCAAATTTTCCTCTTCTCACAAGGACACCAGTCACACTAGATTAAGGCCAACCCTAATGACCTCAGCTTAACTTGATTACATCTGCAGAAAGACCTTATTTCCAAAGAAGGTCACATTCACAGGAACTGGGGGTTAGGACTTCAACTTAAATTTTGCATGGTACACAATTTAACCCATAACATTATCTATTTTATATATATATATATATATATATATATTATAGTCATGATTCCCAACATTTTGTCCTGTTTTCTCAAATGCCATTTAAAAAGGTTCTAGAAATTGCAATATTTTCTGTATCTAACCTATTCATCCTCACTTCCTTTTCACTTGAAATTAGATCCCACATCCCATCAAACTACTTGGGCTATTGGGATTCAGAAAGAAAAGCCGTAGTACAGAAAGCCCAGGAGAGTACGGTTCATGTAGTAGAAACACAGTAACTGTCACTAAGTTTCCGTGTGACCTTGGACAATTTACTCCGCCTCTCTGAACCTCAGTTCCCTCAACTGTTAAATGAAGGGATTGATCTCACTGACATCTCCCTGCAGATGCACGGGAAGTAGGCCAGTTGCCTTCCACTGTTCTGGCAGGCCGGGGAGAGGGACCCTCTCTGGGGACATGAAGAGACTTAGCACTGCTGACTCCCTCCTCTGTCTTCACTTCGGACTGCTGTCTGGCCGTGTGCCCTGAGACAAATTCCTTGCCCTCTGAGGCTCCTCATCTGTAAACTCAGAGGGGTACAATTCTTTAATCTCCCAAGCCTCCAGCCATAGAGGAGGCTGTCACTACTCCTTAGCATCTCTGAGCACTGGATGGAGCCTACAGAGAAGAGACAGCCTCCAACAAGCCCAGTGCCCTAATCCTGGGCAGCGCGGCTGGCTGGCTGGGACCGGGAGTGCTCAGTCCATGTGGCCACCTCCTTCATTCCTGAGGGTCAGGTGGTGGCCTATGCCCCGACATTGGTGAAGCAGCAGTTTTATTAACCCTCAACACCTGCTAGAATATAGCCCAGGTGTTGCCAAACGGCAGTGGAGGGAGAAATTGTCTAGACAGAGAGAGAGAGAAGCCCACACCTGATCCAAGTCCACAAAAACTGAGATTAAATTAAACCAATGGATAGCTGGAATTTCCAACTTGGACAGCCCAGGACTGTGCCTGCCTATAGATCATGCTGAATGCATGTGGGTCTTCTTTCTCCTTCTTGGACATACTGCCATCATGGTTCCAGTCACCCATGTTGCACTTCCTGGCCTGTTCAGTACACTGGGAACCCCTAAGAGCAGAGGTATGGCCTGATTATTCCCGAACCTAAAACCTAACACAATGCCAGGCACAAAGGAAGAACAGAAGGAAGGAAGGAAACTGAGCTAGTATGTCATAATGGCTAATGATGCAAGCTATAGAGTCCAAAAGAACAAAGTTCAAACTCTGGTTTTGAAACTGACTGACCTTGTGACCCAAGACAAATCTCTTATCCTCTCTGAATTTCAATGATCTGATTACAAAATGAGGATAATATTCACTCCACAGGGGTGTCGTGGGAATTAAATCAAATAATTCACTTAGAGCACTTAGCATAGTGCCTGGCCCTGGTAAGCACCCAGTAAACTGTAGTAGTAATTTGCATTGCTATCTGTAGTAATTAAAATAATAATAACCACATGCATTGCACAGCCCTTCTGATACCATCTGCCAAGCCAGCTTTGCGGTACGCCAGGAGGAAGGAATTATTAGCAGTATGTACACAGTGGCACCCAAGGGTGGACCCTGGTGTTTCAGGAGCCTCATCCACTTGGTGGCAACAATCCCTGAGTGGCTTCCAGGCCAAATCAGAGTTGCCCTAGAGCCCCTTTGGGATGGGGGAGTCCCAGGCTACCGCCCCTGACCAGGTTCTCTTGACAAGTGGCACCACCTGCTGGCTGCTCCAGGAACTGTCTTGCCTACGTAGCCACCCAGCCGCAGAATGCTATTTGTGTCAAATCCTTAGCTCCTATAATCATCTCCTCACTGCCAAAGCCACTTTGATCCTGGGAGGCCAGAGACACAGAATTCACGCCACACTGAAGTCACTCCATGCATGTCAGAATTTCCATGACATCTCCTAATTTCCTGAGGATTATAAATCAACCATAAAATTTCACTTTATCCTGAGACTTTACATATATTAGCCAGCAAGCCTGTTCCTGTTCTCTTCTGGTTCTATTTGTGACAGAAGAATGCCCCTTCCTTTCCTCTTTCAGTTGCATTTTGTGTTGATTTGGAGGTTGGGTCAGAGCTCACATTTAGAGTCAGGGGTCCCGAGTTCCAGTCCCAGCTCACCAAATACTTTGCCCAGGCCCCTAATTGCCCCTGCTTCAGCCTCCTTCTCTGGAAAAGGAGGGAGATAATTGCACCTGTCAGCATGGCCCCAATCCCTTTGAAATTTAAAGGAGAATAATACACGAGTGGGAAAAGCCTTTGTCAGTGGCAGAAACTAGGCTACAACTTCCCAGCTCGTGGGTATAATTAGTGTCACATGTAAGTACAGAATCTCAGTGATGGTGGCACGCTTGGTCTTGCCTCCTTCCTCGCCAGCAGCCTCACAGTGTGGCACTTGTCACCGTAGCTACTGTGGGGCTGGCAGAGAATTCAGTTTTATTCTGTTCATTCATCGGGCAGTGACTGCAGGTCTACCATGCACCAGGTGCTATGCAAACTCTAATATTAAAGAGTCAAAATTCTCAGACTCGGGGCCGGGCGCGGTGGCTCACGCCTGTAATCCTAGCACTCTGGGAGGCCGAGGCGGGCGGATTGCTCCAGGTCAGGAGTTCAAAACCAGCCTGAGCGAGACCCCATCTCTACTATAAAAATAGAAAGAAATTAATTGGCCAACTAATATATATATAAAAAAAAAAATTAGCCGGGCATGGTGGCGCATGCCTGTAGTCCCAGCTACTCGGGAGGCTGAGGCAGCAGGATTGCTCGAGCTCAGGAGTTTGAGGTTGCTGTGAGCTAGGCTGACGCCACGGCACTCACTCTAGCCTGGGCAACAAAGCGAGACTCTGTCTCAAAAAAAAAAAAAATTCTCAGACTCGGAGCCCCAGAGACCTAGGCAGGATGAAAAATCACAGACTCACACCCTGGTCCAGCCCTGTTAAGTGCTGCATGTGCCAAGCACGGTGCTGGGCGTGAGATGGATGTCAGGCCCCACAGGGTGTGGCTATAAACACAGCTTTGGTTTGGTTGGGACCTCGCCCAAGATCCCTGCAACTTACGCAGCGGGTAGTGGATGAAAACATGAATGGATCCATGATTTTTCTAATCACTTGCTGGTAACTAAAAATTTCACCATCACTTTCACCCTGAGTCACAAAACACAGCCTCAGTTCAGTAAATAGAATGTCTAGTCAATATATTATTCAACACATCAACCCTCATTTTCTCCCCCTCCCAGGCTGGGCCCAACATCTGGGGAGGGGCTGAGGTCGGCTTCATCTCTCTTTCTGGCTGTTCTCCCCACCCCACTCCCCTGCCACTGTTTCTAACCCAGCTGGAGTCTAGGCAGGAAGAAAGGAAAGGAAAGAAGGGCCGGAAAGTTCTTCTTTGGTAGATATTGTTGTAAGTTGGTATCACAGTGTCTGGATTTGGTTAAAATCCAAACCAGATGCTTTCTCTTGGGGACACTCTTCCGAATTCTTCTGAGACGCCCTTGCTGGGCCATCTGTAAACACAAGCCCCACATTCAGCTGTCCCCAGCATCTGCCCCTGTCGAATGTCCCATGGCATTCCTTGCAGGCTGCTCTCCCAAGTGACCCCAGCTGACGCGCCTGTCATGGGCTCCACACCTGCTCCCCTAAGATGGAAGTGGCTTTGGCATGCTGTAAGAGGAGAGCAGTGACTTTGCAGCCTCAGCTCAGACAATTGAGCATGCTGTTACACATACATCTCTTATAATTATCTTGCAATCAGGGGAGAAAGCTTCCTTATCCCCATCCTACAAATAGGGAGACTTTCAGAGCATCACACAATCACCAAGTGACAAAGACAGGTTTGAGACCTGTCCCTCCAAGTCGAAGCCTGTGGTCTTCCTATGAGTCCTTGCAGCTGGGCTCTGCAAGGCAAAGGACCCAGTCTGGGACCTGGGACTGGCCCCTAAACCTTTGCCTTGATTCTTCCTCCTTTATAGCTCCAAGAACCCTCCACATTCTAAAACTCTAGAATAAAATTTCTGATTGAGGTAGCCTAGAAGCACATGCGGGGAAATCTGCAGAGGCCTCCCTCTCCATGTGGGAGGTGGTCCCCCAGCTCAGCTCCCCACTGTCTGCCCTAACACCCCGCATCGCATGGGCATGTGTCTTCAGCAAGCGCGGGGGAGAAAGAGAAACACCACTGAAGTGGTAAGCGGTGCTGGCATTTCTGCTCCTCCGGGAGGACATGCCCTGTACTGGTGGGAGAGGGAGGCCTGCGTTCCCTCGCCCTCCAGACAGGCTGTCCCCCACATGCCTCTCATGATGAGAGCATCATGCCATGCTGAGCATGATGCTGGCATCTCAAGCAAGGAACTTTCCAGATAACATGACTCCTAGCTTAAGCCAACTATCCATCTGCAGTTCAACTAAAGAAAGAACAATTTATGCAAATGCTGGAGAATAGCCCCAGCTGTGCTGGCCTGACCGTGGGTGTCCAAGATGGAGCCCTTCCAAGGGATCTCCAAGGATAACTGTGACTATGCAATTGCATAGTTCTCAACACCCTCATTTTGTCACTGTAGATGGGACTCCAGTGTGCAGCAGCTCAAGGAAACTGGCAGGTTCTCCTTGGCTGTGTCCCCCTAGGTCCTCACAGCCTCCCTTTTACACATAAGGAAACTGAGGCTCAGAGATGAGAAATACTGTGTCTGGTGAAAAACAGACTTGAACCTTGGTTTCCCAATCCAAGTCTAATACGTTGAGTCCTATACCCTCTTTCTTGCTGGTGTTCACACAGGAGTGGGTGAGCATTTCCCTGCCCTTCCTAATTTCCTGCCTATCAGAGTCCCATTCTGGGTCATAGAGTCCCAGCCCATCTCCCTGCTCCTCAGCCAGCTCAGGGTTGGGGCATGGGGTAGAATCTCAGGCAAAGGAAGGGTGAGGATTCTTCTATAATTCTTCCAATAGTGCGTTACCCACATCCAACCTGCCAATAATCCACTCAACTGTCCATTTTGTCCCATCGGTATAAATTGAGGTTTATCTCAATTTCTGTGTCTGCGCCACAGAGAACAGCTTGTTCCCCTAGGCCAGGTGTCCTCAAACTACGGCATTTATCCAGCATGCCAGGTGTTTTTGCCACAGCTGCCTGTCCTGCTTAGCAGCCAACTCATCCCGGGCCCACAGTGTGCACTCTCTAACGGTCTGAGGGACAGTGAATTGGGCTCCTGTTTAAAAAGTCTGAGGACCCCTGCCCTAGGTAAATCAGCCTGGGTTCAGGGGTAAAGCATATCTGTTCCTTGATTGCCCGTTAAGTGTCCCTTAGTTCCAGTGGAGATTAAGGAAACTGACATTTATTGAGCACTTACTATATGCCAGAATTTGTTCTGAGGGTTTTGTACACCTTAACTCATTTAACCTCATAACGACCCTTTGAGGCCATTACGTGTATGACCCCTTTTTTATAGTGGGGAAACCGAGGCACAGAACCGTTAAATAACTTTTCCGTGGTCGGCAGCTAGAAAGTGTTAGAGACAGATTTTTAACTTGGGTGGGTGGATTCCAGAGCCTGTGCACCCATATCCACTCTGGTCAGACAAGGGCTCAGACAGCCTGGCCCTGCAGGGTTTCCAGGAGGTGGCACAGGCTAAGGGGAACACCTGTCTTAAGCTGGATTCCCAAGAAGCAGAGCCCAAGTCTAATGTTCTCTCCAAAGTGAAGCATTATGGAAGTGGTCCCTGGGGAAACTATGAGTGGGCAGGGGAGCAAGATAAGGAGGGAGGGACAAACAAGGGAAGGATCTTAGGCCAGGCACAGGCTTCAGCTGGAACCTCAGAGCTGCCCCACCCCCAAGCGCGGGAGGTAGGCTCTCCTGTCCCCACAGCTGGCAGGCGGAGCTGAAGGGCCAGGACCTGGCGCCCGGGGCACTGCCCTGCCAGAGCCACAGTGTTGGCAGCTGGAGTGAATGCACAGGGGCCTGGGGCACACGAAATGGTTAAGGGCAGCAACAGCTAAGAAGGGGATGTGTCAGAGCACTGACAACACCTGCCACCGCAGCCACACCTGGAAAGGTGGTAACTTGGCCTACGCCTCAACAAGTCCCAATCATATTTTTGAGGAGCACAAATTCCTCTGACCTTGGCAAGCGCCCAGGAGACAAGCCTTGTCAGAGGACAGTTGGGGCCACCTTCGGGCAAACACGCAGGGCCTGCTGGAGAGCCACGTCACCTGCCCCACCTCTGACCCGAGTCCACGGCGAATCCCACGCCTCGGTTTCTCCAGGCTGCCCCAGGAGGCCCCTCCCCCTCACCACTCTGGGAGTCTCTGGCCTGCCTTCGCCAACCGAGCCTGTCCCAGCCAAGCTCTGTGTCCGCAGGGGCCCAGGATGCATCGGCCACTGTGCTAGTTTTCTTTTCCTAGTTGATTTTGTTTATGCCACCTCATTTTTTTTCTTAATTACAAAATACTTTGAACACAGAAAAAATGTACCGAACACTCGGCATTGTTGACACTTAGTGTTATCTATTACAGACCTTTTTGACATAAAGATTTCACTTACAATAGAAACCCTATTGTGCTCTACCTGGATTCAATTTTCCTCCCCAGAGGTCCCAGCTGCCCTACATTTGGCACTTATCATTCCCATGAACGTTGTTCCAGTTTACTATGTATTATATAATATGTTTTATATACATATATGCATTATATATATTATATATAATGTATATAATATATATACATTATATAATATGTTTTATATACATATGTATATAACCCCCCCCTTTTTTTTTGAGACAGAGTCTCACTTTGTTGCCCAGGCTAGAGTGAGTGCCCTGGCGTCAGCCTAGCTCACAGCAACCTCAAACTCCTGGGCTCAAGCGATCCTACTGCCTCAGCCTCCCGAGTAGCTGGGACTACAGGCATGCGCCACCATGCCCGGCTAATTTTTTCTATATATATTAGTTGGCCAATTAATTTCTTTCTATTTTTAGTAGAGACGAGATCTCGCTCTTGCTCAGGCTGGTTTTGAACTCCTGACCTCAAGCAATCTGCCCGCCTCAGCCTCCCAGAGTGCTAGGATTACAGGCATGAGCCACCGTGCCCAGCCCATATAAACCATTTATAGGACTATTTTGCACAATTTTAAATTTCATATGAAATTGTATTATACTGTGTATTAGTCAGGGTTCTCCAGAGAAACTGAACCCATAGAATGTGTAGAGAGAGAGATTTATTTAGGGAATTGGCTCACACAACTATGAAGGTTAGCAGTTCAAGATCAAGGTGTCGGCAGGTTGGAGGCCCAGGGAAGACCTGAAGCTACAGTTCAAGCCTGAAGGTGTCTGCTGCAGAATCCCACTTTTTCCAGGAGACCTCAGTCTTTGTTGTATTAAATCCTGCAACTGATTGGATGAGACCCACCCACATTATGGAGGGCCATCTACTTTACTCAAAGTCCACTGATGTAAATGTTAATCTCACCCAAAACACCTTCACAGAAACATCCAAACAGTTTGGCCAAATGTCCAGGCAAACAAGGTGGCCCAGCCAAGTTGACACATGAAATTGACCATCACAGACTGTTTCCTTCTGCAACTTGCTTCTCCCACTCATTGTGTTTTTGAGATATATCTATGTGGATAAATGTAGCATTTCATTGTACACAAAGGGACTTTAAAAAGTTTGTGGAAAAATAGAATGACAAGGTAAAAAATTAAAAAATGCAAACTTTATTTCTCAACGTAAGCGCCATCAAGTTCAAGACACTTTCGGAAGCCATGATAATCCGCCATTTAGTCCATTAAAGAACTGAGGGTCCTGGGAATTTAACCATTTCAATGTAGCCTTTTTTACATTACTGACTGAAGAAAAATGAGCTCCCTTTAAAGATTTTTTAAGATTAGGAAACGACCCAGGCACGATGGCTCATGCCTGTAATCCTAGCGCTCTGGGAGGTCGAGGCAGGTAGATCATTTGAGCTCAGGAGTTCAAGACCAGCTTGAGCAAGAACGAGAACCCGTCTCTACTAAAAACAGAAAGAAGTTAATTGGACAGCTAAACATATATAGAAAAAAATTAGCCGGGCATGGTGGCTTGTGCCTGTAGTCCCAGCTACTTGGGAGGCTGAGGCAGGAGGATTGCTTGAGCCCAGGAGTTTGAGGTTGCTGTGAGCTAAGCTGATGCCACAGCACTCTAGCCTGGGCAACAGAGTGAGACTCTGCCTCAAAAAAAAAAAAAAGATTAGGAAACAAAAAGACAGAAGGAGTTAAATCAGGACTGCAAGGTGGATGACTAATGACTTCCCATCAAAACTCTCTCGCAAAACTGCCCTCATTTGATGAGATGAATGAGCAGGACCATTGTCATAGTGGATAAGTACTGTCTGGTCAAGATTTCCTAGGTGTTTTTATGCTAAAGCTTTGGCTAACTTTCTTACAGTGCTCTCATAATAAGCAGATGTTATCATTCATTGTTCCTCCAGAAAGTTCCTGTTTTTCTTTTATTTATTATTATTTTTTATTTCAACATATTACAGGGGTACAAATGTATAGGTTACATATATTGCCTTTGCCCCACCCTAGTCAGAAACTCAATAAGCAAAATGCCTTGAGCATCCCCAAAGAACTGTTGCCATGACCTTTGTCCATGACTGGTCAGCTTTTGCTTTGACTGGGTGCCTTCCACCTCTTGGTAGCCATTGCTTTGATTGTGCTTTGTCTTCAGGAGCATATGGGTAAAATCATGTTTCATTTTCTGTTATGATTCTTCAAAGAAATGCTTCAGGATCTTGAACCCACTTGTTAAAACCTACATTGAAAGCTCTGCTCTTGTCTGCAGCTGATCTGGGCACCACAGTTTTGACACCCATTGAGTGGAAACTTGCTCAACTTTAATTTTTAGTTGGAACTGTGTAAACTACGCCAACTGAGATGTCTATGGTGCTAGCTATTGTCCCTTCTGTAATTTTGGTTTTCTTCAGTTAGAGCATGAACAAGATAAATTTTTTCTTTGCAAATTGATGTGGACGTCCTGTGGCTATGGGCTTCATCTCAGCCTTGTATCCCTTCTTAGGATGAGTTATGCATTTGTAAACTGGTGATTTCTTTGGGGCATTGTCCCCATATGCTTCTCATAGAGTCAATGATTTCACCATTCTTCCACCCAAGCTTCACCATAAATTTGATGTTTGTTTTTGCCTCAATTTTAGTGGAATTCATTTTGCTCTAATAGGAGCTCTTTTCAAGCTGATGTCTTATCCTCCTTAGAGCCTCAAACTAGATCCTGTTCAGACATGTTATGACAAGATCATACAAGTTTATTTTGGTGCAAAAACATTTTGAAATGCATACATAGTTTTTTCATAATATGCATTTTCTATGAACTTTTTGGAGACCCCTTGTATATACCATAGCTTATGAATTTTTCTGTTGACAGGCTTCCAATTTTTTCTATTACAAACAAGAGGGGGCATAAACTTTCTCATGCATGCACATATGGGAGAATTTCTCTAGGTCAGGTGTGAGCAAACTCTAGGCGGGTCAAATCCCACTCTGTTTTTGCACTATAAGGCCAGAGTTGTATAGTTGCAACAAAGACCATATGGCCCACAAAGCCTAAAATATTTCCTGTCTGTCCCTTGATAGAAAAAGTTTCCAGGCTAGGCATGGTGGCTCATGCCTGTAATCCTAGCACTCTAGGAGGCCAAGGTGGGTGGATCGCTCAAGGTCAGGAGTTCAAAACCATCCTGAGCAAGAGCAAGACCCCATCTCTATTATAAATAGAAAGAAATTAATTGGCCAACTAATATATATAGAAAAAATTAGCCGGGCATGGTGGCACATGCCTGTAGTCCTAGCTACTCGGGAGGCTGAGGCAGCAGGATTGCTTGAGCCCAGGAGATTGAGGTTGCTGTGAGCTATGCTGACGCCATGGCACTCACTCCAGTCTGGGTAACAGAGTAAGACTCTGTCTCAAAAAGTAAAAAAAAAAAAAGAAAAGAAAAGAAAAAGTTTCCAATCCTGCTGTAGGTCAATACATAGGAATCGAACGGGCTGTGCCCGCCATCAGCTTTCATATGGCATTGCCAAATTCCTCTCCAAAGTGGCTGTGCAGATCGACCTTCCCAGAAACAGCGCAGGAGAGCTCTGTTTCCTTCATGCCCTCCCCTCCCTTGGTATAGTGAGCCATTTAAATGTTTGCTTACCTGATGTCTGTGAATCGATTTCTCATTGTTTCATGTATTGGGCTCTGTAAACATATCTCACTTATTCATTCATTCAACAAATATCTATGAAGGAATTACCATGGCATGATATATAGGAAGTACTTAAAAAATGTTTGGGTTTGACTTGTTTGGCTTACTATGCACCTGGTACTATCAGGATAAATTTGCCCCACTTAATAAGAGAAGACACTGAGCTATTTAATGTTAGAATCACGACTCAGACACCGGGGTTAGGCAAGTTGGCCAAGCACGGGCTCCGCAGGCCTGCCCTGGAGAGGGAGCACTGCGAGGAGTAATCAGAGAGCTGGCATCATTTTGCAGGCCCACGGATGCTCAGTTGGGAAGTAAAACAATGACTTGGCCATCTGCCCACAGCTTCTGATGACCAGGGCCACCTACATCATAATTCTTAGCAGAAAGGACCTATATTTCACACAGGCATCCGTACAGCAGTTTAGTAATTAAACTGGTTTTTTTTCCTTCCCTCTTGACCTTAGAAAATAAAACATCTGTGATTATAAGATAGAGAGAGTGTGTGAGAAAGAAACTGTCTATAATTGATACAAGAAACAGAGCATTATTATTTAATGTGATCAAGATGAGCCAATAAAGGAAAAGGGAGGTGGAGTGCAAGTGAACTAAATCTTCATCTGTCAGCCGGGAAGTCGGTAAATGATGTCTGTGGCTGATAACTCGAGCAATGAAGAAATATGTAGAAATAGCAGGGCAGGCTCTGGACAAAAGAAGGGATGAAACTGCTGAGAGTAGGATGCGGGACTAGGAAGATGTGGGGCATAAGAAGATGTTTTTCTTTAGAAGGTCTTCAGGACTGTTTAACTTTTTAAATCAAGTATATGTATCCCTCTGATAATTTTTAAATTAAAATGCAAGTACTAGAAAATAGGCCAAGGACTACTGAAATATTGACAGATATGTCAAATGATGTGTGCATAATAATCTCCAAGATGGGGGTGGAAGTTGGTGGCAGTAGAGATTTTTTTAAATTAGCCGTGAGATTTCAATTGTGGAAGAGGAGGGAGGGGGGAAATGATTATTCTAGTCTCTCTCTACTTTTATGTATAGTTATATATGGTTGAAATTTCCTATAATAAAAAGTATTTTTTTTAAGAGGAAAAAGACATGGGTTATCAAGTCAGACAGGTATGAATTTAGTTCTAGCTGGGCCACTTAGTACTTAGTACTGTGGGCAAGTTACTTAAAATCTCTAGGCCTCAGTTTCCTTATCATATGATAGAAATGACTGATGTGGCCCATTTTGTATGACCACTCGCCTTGGACATTGGGATTAAACGAGCTCATGCCTGCAAAGGGCTTACCAGGGCATGTAGTAAGTGCTTTAAACAATGTTTGGGTTTGATTGTTTTGGTTGCTTCTATTTTAGGTTTTATAAAGAAGATTTAGCTCTAAAATTAGAGTTTTTTAAGGCATCTTATATTTAATTTTATACCTCTAATTATGTTATGCCTTATATATTTGCTGTTTTGTGTTAATTTTCTTTCCTCAGCTAGCTTGCTTTATCTACTCAGTTAGCAAAGATTTATTACCGGGTGTGGTGGCTCAAGCCTGTAATCCCAGCACTTTGGGAGACTGAGACAGGAGGATTGCTTAAGGTCAGGAGTTCAAGAACAGCCTGAACAACATAGCAAGACTCCATCTTTTCAGAAAAATAGATAAATATTTATTGAGAACCTATGTGCCAGGCACTGAACTGGGTGCTGAGGAGGCAGAGATGAGAGACTGTTCCTGACCTAAGGACACACAAGTCAGTGGTGGAGAAAGACAGGAAAAGATGATAACATACAGCATGACAACTGCAGAGATTGAGATATACTCACAGGGGCTATGGAGAGCACAGAGAATCCTCAGTGCAGCCTGAGCCAGGTTTGAAGGATGGATAAGAGTTCGCCTGGCAAAGGAGAATGTGGAGGTAGGGGTGGGATGGTTAGGTCGTGACATGCAGAGGTAGCAGCATTAGTCAAGGTCTAGAAGCTGGAAAGACCTGAGTCTGTTCAGAAACATTATTCAGTTTATGGCAAGGGAGTGAGGAAGAGATAAAACTAGACTGAGGAGCAAGGCTCAGATTGCGAGTGGCATCATACCTGAGACTAAAGAGTTCATAGAATGCAGAGGATATGGCAGGGTTTATTCAGGAGCATGTTTCTAAATAAAACATGAATTCAGGCTGGGCGCGGTGGCTCACGCCTGTAATCCTAGCACTCTGGGAGGCTGAGGCGGGTGGATTGCTCAATGTCAGGAGTTCGAAACCAGCCTGAGCGAGACCCCATCTCTACTAAAAATAGAAAGAAACTAATTGACCAACTAAATATATATATATATATATATATATATATATACACAAAAAACTAGCCGGGCATGGTGGCTCATGCCTGTAGTCCCAGCTACTCAGGAGGCTGAGGCAGTAGGATCGCTTGAGCCCAGGAGATTGAGGTTGTTGTGAGCTAAGTATCACCAGCCTGAGTATCACCTAAAACACTTCCCTCTCCCTCATCTCCAAGTCAAAAAACTCAGTTCCCCATAGATGTGCCCCCAATCCATTTCCACTTCATTATCCAGCTTGGTTCAAGCCTGAATTATTATCTCTTTTTTGGTTTGGCCTGATAGTTGTTACCTGGAGACCAGATAATAAGATGCCCAAGCACAGGGAGTTCAGATTATATCTAAAAGCGAATTTAGGAGAAATGTCATCAAGTGATGGAAAAGTTCAGCCATCTCTGGAGACAGGCCGCCCCCAAGCACAGTAAGGAGAATGAGGGACAGCTGAGGGTGAAGGTTGGGTCTCACCCTGGAAGGCCAGAGCAATGGCCACCGCTGAGTCGGAGCTGCAAATAAGCCTGGACCTCACCATTAGACTTTGCTCTGGCTGAAGAAAGGATGCCTTTGTAGAAGGGCCAGATGAGCATGCAGCGAGAAGTTGGAACTGGTGGTGGGTGTTTATTTGCCATTGTTGGGCAAATAGGAACATCTTGGTCCCTAGAAGTTGCCCCCTGTCATGATGAGGACAAAGTTCCTTAGGCCCCACTTTCCCTGGAAGCCTCTCTGCCTCTCTAATTTCTGGTTTTGGGCTCACCTGACATTCTGGCTCCAGCTACCTTGGAAACAGGAGGGCTTGCTTTGGACAGCAGTCTCCAGTGCTAGACATTAAAGAGGTTTAACCACCACTATATATTTATAACATAGTCCTGCTTGCATATATCAGAAAAGTTTGATTGTTGTGAGATGGCCCTTAAGGGCTTAATTTTCTCCAGATGCCCCCAAAAAATCCAAGTGGTGAGCACCAGGCACATCAAGATACAGTGACCCTGGGGGGCTCTGTTTGGACAGCCAGCCCATCTCCCTTTATGACATCTCTCTCTCTCTCTCTGCTTTCCAACCTCCCATCCTCCCCCTTTCAACTTGAATATTCAGATGCAGATTTGAATTCATGTTGTTTTTTTTTTGAGACAGAGTCTCACTTTGTTGCCCAGGCTAGAGTGAGTGCCCTGGCGTCAGCCTAGCTCACAGCAACCTCAATCTCCTGGGCCCAAGGAGGTATCCCCTGAGGGTAGAAACAAGGTCTTCCCTGCTTCGGATCTCCATAGTAGGCAGAGCTATTGCTGGGCTCATTAATCCAACTGATACCTACTGTACCAGATACTGTACAAGGGATAGAACAGCAAACAGGACAGAAAAGAAGTGCCTGCCTCAAGTAGGTTATATTCGAGTGGCAAATACAGAGAAAGTAATTAATAAATAAAAATGGATAATACTTATAAGCTGTGGTGTTTTAAAGAAAGGCAACCAGGCAGAGGGGGCAGAGGTAAGGCCATCAGAACAAGGGAGCTGCCCACGCAGAGAAGAGGGGAGCAGTGGGCCAGGCAGAGGAGTTGGCTCGTGCTAGGGCCTCGAGGCAGGAGACAGACAGACAGGTGTGGTCCAGAAAGACCAGAGACACTCACAGCTACAGCCTGGTGAGCAATGGAAGAGTGACAAGTATGCAGGGACTTGAAGGCCACTGTCAGAAGTTTGAGTTTCATTCTAAGAAACACTTCTGAAGAGTTTTGATTCAATTTAATCAGTGACATGATCTGATTTTGAGAGTTTAAGAAGATCACTCTGGAAACAGGATGTAGGATGCATTAGAGGGGGGAAGGACAGATCAGGGAGTTAGAAGGATGTTGCCATGGTAAAGGACAGCATAATGGTGACTTGCACCAGGGTGACATCAGGAGAGGTATAGAGAAGTAGATAGATTTGAGATACATCATGGGGTAGAATTTACCAGCGTCAGTGCTGGATTAGGTGTGGCAGATGAGAATGAGAGGTCAAGATGACCCCCTGGTTTCTGGGTAGGTGTTGGGGTTGTTGACAGAGATGGAGAAGATTAAGGGGAGGTGGGGAAAGGGAGGATATGAGAGGGAAAAAAATCTAGATTTCCATTTGGGACATGTTAAGTTTGAGATGTCTGAGAAACAGTGAAGTGGAGACCTCAAGGAGAAAGTGGGTATGCCAGTCTGGAGCTGAAGACACAAATGTGGAAGTCATTAGCACATACAATGGTATTTAAACCTACGTGAATAGCTCAGATCACTTAGAGATAAAGAGAAGCCCCAAGACCCAATCCTGAGATACTTATAGAGGTCGGATAAGGAAGAAAGACCTAGAGAAGGAGAGATTGGTGAGAAAGAATGGTCCACGAAGTAGGGGCAGTGCAGGAGAGAGTGGTGTCTTGGAAGCCGAGAGAGAAAAGTACATTTTCTGGGACAAATGCAGCTGGCAGGTGGAGATGAGCACAGAGACATATCTGCTGAGCTTGGCGATGAAATGGTCTTCGCCACCTTAGTAAGAGCAGTGTCACTGGGGTGCTAGGGAAAGATAATTATTCCCTTTCAGTTATTGCTAGAAGCAAGTTATGCTGAGCATCCATCCTAACCTTGAAAGTCACATAAATGTGGGAAGGGTTTCCAGGGGAATGTCACATCATGCCACTGCAGCAGCTGAGTTTCATTTCCCAGGAGCCCAGCCTTGCCCACCTCCTTCCCCGGCCTGCAGCACTAGCTGCTAGGATGCCAATATCTTTAGCTCCAAACAAAGCATTAATTGTACCCCTGGGTCCAAATGATAACCTTTTTTTCAAATGCTGCTTGTCTTTGCCTTTTTCTAAGCACAGCGATGGTCAAATCTCTCATCCACCCCTACCAGCTTACTTCGTTTAACTACATCCACCATGAAGACAGAAATAGGGAAGGATGAAATCCTCATCCTTGTAGCACAAATGACCAGGCCTTTTCAAATGACTGTGGACAGGAAAAACAGAAAGAAAAAAATATATACATCAAGCCACTAGATGGAAGTCTTCATTCAACTGCCTGTGCATTCAGAAAAGTGGAGCGGGATCCGTGCCAAACAGCGCAAACCCATCAGATTCATTCAGCAGCCATTGAACAACTGCTTTGTGCAAAGACAAATAACAATAATAATAATGGCAGCCGTTCATGGCATCCTCACTCTGTGTCAGGCAGTCTGCTGAGTGCTTTACATACGTTGGTTTATTTAATTCTCACAGCTACCCTAGGAGGAAGGGTGCATTGTCATCCTCATTTTATGGATGAGAAGACCAAATCTCAGAGGTACTTACTCTAAGCGACCGGCCCAAGCTGGCAGGTGAAGGAGCTCGGTTCAAGAATCGGCAAACACTGTTACTGTCTACGAAGCGTCTATGCTAACTGTGGTGAGATAGGGAGGACGTGTCACAGCGGTGGGTGTGGTCACACAGGAAGGACCCAAGAAGGGAGGGAACGAATCGCAAAAGGCCCCATCATGCGTGCAGCAGCTCAGGCTAAAAACCTCAGAGTTGTCCCTAAGTCCTTTCCCTCACTCTCCCCACTACTTGGTTCCCCAGATACATCTCAGGTCAATCTGCTTCTCTACAGCCACATCGGTAGTCCAAGCCACCACCATGTATCAGATGGACTCTGTGGACCACTACGAGAGCCTCCTGGCTGGTCCCTTGGCACCCTTTCCTGCCTCCTACGATCAATCCTCCCTTCCCACAGTAGACGGGTGTCTCCATAATACACAGGTCACACCTGTACCCTGCTCAGAACCTTTCAGTGGCTTCCAGTCACTCTTGTTGTCTCCAAGGCCTTCCCTCCACGGCCTTTGCCTACCTTTTTTTTTTTCCGGCATATTATGGGGGTACAGATTTTAAGGTTTCAATAAATGCCCGTTTCCCCCCTCCCCCCACAAGTCTGAGTTTCCAGCATGACCATCCCCCAGATGGTGCACATCTCACTCATTATGTAGGTATATACCCACCCCCCCCCACCTGCCCAATACCCTATTACTGTAGTACCTATGTGTCCACTTAGGTGCTGCTCAGTTAATACCAGTTTGCTGGTGAGTATATGTGGTGCTTGTTTTTCCATTCTTGGGATACTTCACTTAGTAGTATGGGTTCCAGCTCTAACCAGGAAAATATAAGATGTGCTATATCACCGTTGTTTCTTAGAGCTGAATAGTACTCCATGGTATACATATACCACATTTTATTAATCCATTCTTGGATTGATGGGCACTTGGGCTATTTCCACAGCCTTG
>VSMD01019887.1:0-12587 GCA_008750895.1 Mirza zaza | reverse complement strand
CCTATTACTGTAGTACCTATGTGTCCACTTAGGTGCTGCTCAGTTAATACCAGTTTGCTGGTGAATATATGTGGTGCTTGTTTTTCCATTCTTGGGAAACTTCACTTAGTAGTATGGGTTCCAGCTCTAACCAGGAAAATATAAGATGTGCTAGATCACCGTTGTTTCTTTCCTGTCTTTTGACAGCAATCCTGTGTTTTGCACCTGGGTCCAGGACGCGCTTTGAGCCTCCGTTTGCAAGATCCGTGAGGCCTGTGTGCAGGCTGACTGTGTGCACGTGCAGACGTTGGCGAAGTCTGTTTCGCAGACCGTGTGTGTGTGCGCAGACGCCCAGCCCTTCCGGCACATTCCACACGTAATGGCCTCCGTCCCTTTGCAGAGACCGGCTGACTGCGTCCGCACAGGTCAGTTCCGGCTCGCCGTGCCGTCCCGCCCACGTGTCTGTCTGTCCCTGCGCCGGCACCCTGCTCTCCCGGTGGGCCCGTCCACGGGGCCCGTGTGGCCGGGCGCGCCCGTCCTCCGACTTCGCCCCTCTCAGACCCGCGCTGACCGCTCTGGGTCCCCGCCTCTCCGTGCGCACGCCGGGGTCCGTTTGTCGGTCTCTCTCTCTCGGCTTCTCGGCGCTGAGGTTTCCTGGGCACATCCTCGGGCCGACTGACTCTGCAGCCGCGCCCGCCCTGCCGGAGAGCTCCCCGAAAACACCACTCATCCGGTTCATGCGTTTGTCGCATTTAACCTGACGCTTTCTCAGACTCTGTTTCCCCTCGGCCCGTACCGCCCATCTGTGCTCGTCTGCGGTCTGCGCCCCGTTAGAGCCCTTGCGTAGTGAGGACCGAACTCAGGTCTTTTTCTTTCGCTAAAAACTCCTTCCTGAGGAGGCCAGCAGGGTCAGGCTGGCAAACGGCAAATTCCCACCAAGCGGGGAGGTTTACTTCCCAACCTGATTCTGGGATGGCATTAACATCAGCTAAAAGACAAGAAGCCCCTGCCTTAACTCAAGCATCCTAGCAGATGCCTACTCTTAAATTTAAAGCACCCTAGCAGGCGCCTATTGTAAATTTAAAACGCCCTCCTGTCTGGACCTCCCAGAGTGCTCACAACCTTATCTTAAAATAAGCATATCCTTTCTGGTCTTCTAGACAAAGTCTAAGTCTCTCAGCCAATTGCCAGCCAAAGAATCTCTAAACCCACCTATAACCTGTAGGCCCCCGATTCGAGATGTCCCACCTTTTTGGGCCAAACCAATGTATCCCTCTCATGTATCAATTTGTGACTTTGCCTGTGACCCCAGTCTCTCTGAAAATGTATAAAACCGAACTGTGACCCAGCCATGGCGAGCCCACTTGCCCAAGGCCTCTTGGCAGTGGCTCCGGGTCATGGTCCTCAAATTTGGCTCAGAATAAACTTCTTTCAAATATTTCAGGGCTTGGATTTTTTTCCGTCCACAGTAGTGACCAGCATCATTCCAAGCTCCCAGTCTGACAGTCCCCATGTTGCCGCCACTCCTGAGTCTGGTTCTGGCGCCGGCTTGGTCCTTTTGAGGCTGCGTTCTGGCCTCTGAACGCGCCCTGCAGCCGCGCTGGGAGCCGGCGGGAGCCCCGGGGAGGAGGCTCTGGGGGAGGGCTGTGCTGGCGTGGTGGGGCTGTGTGGACAGGAGCCACGGCTGTGATCAGGGCTTGGATCTGTCACAGGCACACACAGCCCGGCCACGGCCTCCGAGTGTCATCCTTAGTCTCGCTGCCTTTGTTAGACAGCGCAGGATGGCTGCCGGCGGCTGGAGTTGAGTGCTGCCCTCCCTGACTCCCTCCCTCCCTCCCTCCCTCTGCCTGGCCGGCCAGGACGGCTGGAATCCGGTATTTCCACAGTCGGGGGCTGGCTAGGCTCAGGCATTGCTCCAGCAGGCCAGGCACCACCGACAGATCTTTTCTCTTCAGGGACAAACGGGATGCTGGGACATATTTCAAGAGGCCACTTCCCTCCCTCTGCTGGGAGCAGGCGCTGATTTCTCTCCTGTTCCCACTGAGAGATCTCGGTGAGACTCCCAGGGGAAAAGTCCACAGAAGCGTGTCGTCTTCCCTCAGACTGGCACCCTGGGGTTGTAACTCTCAGACCCCCCACACGGAGTCTCCCACCTCCAGCATCCACAAGTTGCTGTTCCCTGTATCCACTTGCCTCTGTGTCTGATTTCAGGGGCAGCGGTTTGCCTTGTAAAAGAAAGAATGGAAAAGAGGGTGTTAGACTGTAGGAGAAATTCCAGGTTTCTCCTCAAAGCCCTCTGTCAGTCCCTCCCGTTGGATCGATCTTGCCCTCGAATTTAAAAAGCTCGTTTATACGTGGGATTTGTCCCCACGGCAAGCACACGCTCTCCTGGTGACCGTCATGTTTAGTTCCTTTAACCTGACTTTAGCGAAACAGGCTTTCTTCTTGGGAGTGCAGGATATTCGCAACTCTCACCTTTAACTGCACTCAATCATTACAAAGTCTTCTGAGAAGGGTTTGAGTTTGGTTTTCTAGGTGCTTATATAGTTTTTGGGTTCTAAAGTGTTAATTATAATAAGACCAAAAGCTCTGCTTTTGTTTCTATGTGCCGATCCTTGGCTTGCATGGGTTTCTCTCGGCGAAGTTTGGGACAGTTGTATGCGCAGGGTTGTGTCTTCTTGGGTCCCCAAGATTTAATATGCAAGTGACAACCTGCTGTGAACATATTTTCTGACAGTGCTGAGGTCCAGAAACTTACTCCTCCTTTTCAAAGTAGTAATTGGCTGTGACGGTTGGTGACAGAGCAGGACAGCGTCACAGAGCAGTGACGACATTCCGAAACAAAGAGCCCACGCACACAAGCAAATGACTGAGGAGTCCGGGAATAAGCACAAGTAACAATAGCACTTCTTGGTACTCATAAAAATAAGCACATTAAATTTTAACTTGAGTTGTTGATCATTTTTTCTTATTACATTCTTCCGTGGAGCAAGGTGTTGCTGACTGAGTTGAGTTCTTCAATGGCATTTTCATAATAATAACCTGTAAAGCTTTAAAATATAGTTTTGTTTAGAGTCAGATATAACTTTGTCCTCTTTATGCCCAGGAACTGTATCTAGTACATAAAAGCTGAATGTAAATCTGTGCAAATAACTCAGGAGACCTTGAAGTGCTAACTGTGCAGGCGCAATGTTATGAACTCTGCGGTTGGCGAGTGTGCGCCGGCCGCTGGTTGTCTTGGAGATGAGGGTCTCAGGGCCACACGGGAGGACAGCTCAGGCCTGTTGCTTAGCAAGGCCTCTCAACAACGCAGTTCCGACGACGTAGCACAGATCTGTGGAGCAATAGTCTATCGGCAACAGCTACGAGTGTCCCTTCGTTGAATCTTGTTTGTGTGACCTACCAAGATCTTGAACCTGCAATTTCAATATGGTGCTTTTATTCAATAGAAATGTTACAGTGATCATGGCGAGAGGGAAAACTATGTAGGTATTTTGAAATGTTAGTATGTTGAAGGACACTTCTATTTTCATCTGACTCGTTCTTCTCGACGGCATTGATGCCTTTACGGTAGGGTGTAAATACGAACTGAGGCTAGAGAATTTTGAATATGCGTCTCTCTTGGCCATGAACACATTCATGTTAACATTGATGATCTTCCAAATAAATGTAAGTCCCCTTTTCTGTGATTTCTGTGAGTGGAGGGAACTGGTACTGCTTAAAATATTTCCTAAAGTAAATTAATTTATTTCATATTAGCTTGTCTCGGGAGGTGGGCAGAATTCTCTGGCCTATGGCAATGGGAGAAGGTAGCATTTCAAAATGTCTTTGTAGAGTTATAATGTGCACACATAAACAGAAATACGCACTAGTAGTCTCACTGAATTTTCATGACATGAACCCTGTCCCTCTGGCACACAGACCTAGAAATATCTCACCGGAAGCCCACCCCTCGCTGTCTGTCGACCATTAACCCTTGTTAAGGTAGCTATGGTCCCGACTTTGAATTCACCGTGCGTTCATTTCTATTTAAACAGAATCACGCGGCATGTGCTGTTCTGTGTCTGCTCACTTGCTTGGCACAGTGTTGGTGAGATCCATGGTAACACCCCAGGCACTCATGCTGCTTGGTGGAGTTCATGGTGTGAATTTCATTTAACCACGAATTTACTGTGTGGATACTGATTTATCTTCCCACTGTCTATCTATTGCCCAGCTGATGGACATGTGGTTGTTGTAGGTTTTGACTGTGACAGATAGCACTGTTGTGCAGGCAAAATTAGCAACGATGGTTTATGCTTCAGTTGATCCCTTGGTTGCAGGGTTAAAGGTGTTTCAACGACAGGGCGCTTCACAGAGTCAGAGGAGGAAGCAGTGAAAGAGGATCGGACTGGCAAGTGTTCTACCAAGGTTGGAAACGCCTAGTTGGTTTTAACAGGGTTCATTTGGGAGTCCTTGATTGGCTGCAAGGGGACATTTCAAAAGAAGGTTTTTCAGTGCTTGGGAGTGGAAGGTTTTCGTGGCTAAGCCAATTCCCGGAACAAGTGGGGATTCACAGGGGTGCTTTTCCTGAAATCAAACTGTCATATGGTTTTTATGGGGTTGAAGTGGGGAGGTATTTGGCCATAGAGCATTATTTTCCATCCTTTCACGGAGATCAAAACAATCATCTGTAGGGTTGCAGCCTGATTTATGGCCACGAGAGGTGGCAGATTCTCTCCTTGATCCAACCCTGGTCAGACTCCTCTAAGCCCCACAGGATTAGACCTTCCATGTCTGTCCTTGCTGGGTCTCATCACTCAGTTTTAGAAAGAATTCTGGTGAGGCAGTTTGGAAAAAAAAAAACAAAAAAACCCACTCTTGACATCTGACCACTACCATTGATCAAATTCTTCACCCTCCCGCTCCACCGTCCCACAGGTGATGTGTGGTCACCTGGCTGCCTTCTGCAAGAACCTGTTATGATCAGGTCGGCTCGGCCAGAATCTCCCCTTACACCCCCATGTCTTTTCATCCTATGACACCCCCAAACTGTGGCTTGGCCGCAAACACCCACTTGTTCGTATTGTATTTAGAATTGAGCTCTGTTTTGTTTCGTTTTGTTTTGTTTTGTTTTTGAGACAGAGTCTCACTCTGTTGCCTGGGCTAGAGTGCCATGGCATCAGCCTCGCTCACAGCAACCTCAAACTCCTGGGCTCAAGCAATCCTCCTGCCTCAGCCTCCCAAGTAGCTGGGACTACAGGCATGCGCCACCACACCTGGCTAATTTTTTCTATATATTTTTAGTAGGCCAATTAATTTTTTTTCTGTTTTTAGTAGAGACGGGGTCTCGCTCTTGCTCAGGCTGGTTTCGAACTCCTGACCTTGAGCGATCCTCCCGCCTTGGCCTCACAGAGTGCTAGGATTATAGGTGTGAGCCACCGCACCAGGCCTCGAGCTTAGTTTTATACTGAGGCCTCTTTTTTCCCTCTGTGTCTGTTAGGTGCCTGCAGCATGGCTGAGTCCAAGGTGTCTTTGTTGATTCTCCCTCTGTGGTGTCTGTCTCTCGCCCTAGTGGGGTGTTCACGTCCCCTGCTGTCACGGTATTGCCTTCCACTCTCACCTTAAGACCTTTAGTATCTGCCATATGTGTTCAGGTGATCTGAGGCTGAGCACACTTTCATTTAAGGTTGCTCTGTCTTCCTGCTGAACCGACTCCTTCATTTTTGTATAGTGACGTGTTCTTCGTCTCTTTTTTACAGGGTTTGATGTATAGTTCATTTCTTCTAAGTACAGCTGCTCCTTCTCTCTGGTTTCCAGTTGCAGGACGACCTTTTCCGAGCCCTTCACCTTCACCCTGTGTGTGTCCCTGTAGGTGAAGTGAGTCTCCTGTCGGCAGGACTTAGTCAGGTCTTGTTTATTCCACCCATTCAGCCACGTTACGACTTTTTATTGGAGAATTTAACTCATTTATATTTTATATGCAAAGTAATTAGGGATAAATGAAAACTTTATACTGCCACTTTGTTAATTGTGCTTTTGTTGTGTTGCAGCTCCTTTCTTTGTTTCTTTCTCTCTTGCTATCGTTCTTTGTGGCTAAGTGATTTTTTTCTACTAGTATGTTTTGGTCCTTTGCTTTTTATTTTTTGTTTATTATTTTATTATAAGTTTTTGCTTTGGGGCTTAGGAAAAAAACATCTGATAGCATAAACTATGTAGCTATATATAAGCTAACAACAACTTAACTTTGATGTAGAAAAAAAAAAACTCACACAACTCTACACTTTCACTCCACCTCAGCCCTACATTTTGAATCTTTGATGTCACAATTTACATTCATGTTCCATATCCTTAACAAATTATTATAGTTATCATTATCATTATAGATATTGATAATATCTATATAGATAATATAGATAGATATAGATATTGATAATATCTATATAGATATTATAGATATCACTATCATTCAATAATTATTAAAATTATTATTCTAATAATTCTATCTTCTAACCTTTATACTAACAATATAAATAATTTGCATCCACTATTACAGGACTGGAGTATTCCAAATTCGAATGTGTGCTTACTTTGCCAGTGAGTTTTGTACTTCCAGGTATTTTGTGTTACTCATTAGCATTCTCTTCTTTCAGCTTGAAGATCTTCCTTTAACATTTCACATAACGCAGGTTTGGTGGCGTGAACTCTCTCAGGTTTTTTGTCTTGGGGAGTCTTTATTGCTCCTTCATTTCCTGATGACATTTTTGCTGGGCACAGTGTTCTTGGTTGACAGTGTTTTTCCCCCCCTCAATCAGCACTTTGAATATATCGCCCTACTCTCTCCTGGCCTGTAAGATTGCTGACAAGAGGTTTGCTGCTAGGAGTTTTTAACTCCCTTGTGTGTTGTTTGCTTCTTTTCTCCTGCTGCTGTCAGAATTCTCTCATTGTCTAAGGGAGTTTGAGAGTTTGACTGTTATATGTCTTGGGGTTATTTTATTTGGATAGAATCTAATTAGAGACCTACGACCTTCCTGAACTTGGATATCTATATCTTTCTCCAGGTTTGGAAAGTTTTCTGCTATTATTTCTTTAAATATGCTTCTACCCCTTTACCTTTCTTTACTCTCTCTTAAACACAAATAACTGGAACATTTGCTTTTTCAATGCTGTCCCATAAGTCCTGTAAGCTTTCTTCATTCCTTCTAATTTTGCTTTGTTTTTTCTCCTCTGGATGTATATTTTCAATAACTTGTCTTGAGATCAGAGATTCTTTCTGGTTTTGATCAGTTCTGCCATTGATGCTCCCTATTGTACTTTTCATTTTGTTTATTATATTTTCAACTTTAGGATTTCTGGAATTTTTTATTATATCAATATCTCTGTTAAATTTCTCCAATAAATTTCCTAATTGATTCTCTGTATTTTATTGGCATTTACAGAGCTTCCTTAAAAAGCTGTTTTAACTATTTTTTCATAAGGCAGTTCATTCATTTCCAAACTCTTAGGGTAAGTCACTGGCACCATGTTGTGAATGCTTAATGATGTCACATTTCCCTAATTGCTCTTAATCCTTGTGGTCACATGCCAGTGCCTGTTCACTGAAGGATGGAATATTCCAGTCTTTGCAGTCTGGCTTTGTCTGGAGTTCCCTGAGTGCATGGCCACTGCAGCCATCCCAGTGCCAGAGGCCACTCTAGGTCCAGGACGGCTGCATCTGCCACAGCCCCACTGAAATCTTGTGTCGTCAGTAGCTGGCACAGTAAGTGGCTGGAATTACTCCATGAGAGCACCTGGGCTTTGCAGGGGAGCAGGCCAGGTTCTTTGATTTTAAGCGACCTCAGTTGATATAGCCTGCTAATATTCCCAACGTTTCCTGTAGGATGTGTCAGAAGTGAGCATCCTGTGATTAGTCTCAGAATTCTGGGAAGGCTGAAAAGCTCACTTTTCCCCTGGAAGAAACAGGGGTTCCGGGGAGTCTCTGTATGGGGTGCTGTGCTGTCTTGGGGAAGTGGTGACCCAGCCAAAGGGGACTGTCCTCTCACTGTTTGGTCATGGCTCAGTTTTGTGGCTCAAGGGGTTGTCTCACCCTAACTCCCAAGCTCTGGAATATTCTGGGTGGGATTGTTGCCTGTGAATAGTTCGATATTTGGATTTTGTCAGGGTGAAGGAGAGATTGAAGCCAGAGAACTCCTATTCTACCATCATATTAAAGTCGCCGCTTTAATTTTGGGGGGAGTAAAATTTATCATAATGTGATCCACAAGTTTAGGTAAATGAAAAAAAATAAATGTAAAATCTCTGTTTCATGTGAAAGCAAAAGTTCAGGAAAATCCTATTTAATTTTAATCACAGGACTTTAACTGGGGATCTATTTCTCTGTGATTATACTATAACATACATCCTATTTTATAGTAAGGTACTATCTAAAATTTAATATTTGACTTTTTGGCTCAGAAATAATAAATGAAAATGATATTTTCTGAAAGTAATAAACAACTAAAGGAATTGTCTAGGGTAAATAAATTGATTTATCCTTTGGGATCTGTCTTCATTACTTATCTCTGCTATTTTATCCTATCCCATTCTGTCTTATGACAATATTTATGTATAATTTTGAAGTTTTATCTTTCTGCTATCCATCTGGTAGGCAGTTGTCTAACATAAAATTAGCATGTTCAGAAATGTAAATGGCAATGAAATGGTCCAATACGCCTCTGCTTCCAGAGCTACTAAAGCAACATTTATCAGCCCATCTCCATGCGCACATTAAAAAAATAAAAAGCTAGCTATGAGAGCTCTACAAATCTGGTGTTTTGGCACGATATTTGTGATAGTAGTAAATGTAGTATTTGCATATTATCACTGAAAATTGTGCCCAGCTTTTAAAAATATTTCTAATTACTTTGAAGCTTTTGATTAATGAGAAATTTACAGTAAAGATTTCAATAACTTACTGAAAACACAGGAAATTGCAATGATATTACGATAAATATTCTACCTGTTTTCAAACTGGAAAATCTCAAAATTAAAAAACAGCAAAGAGTATCCCAAATTTAACTAAAATATAAATTAAGAAATATAACTACAGAAAAATAAACACAATGCCTGGCATCATTAAATGACAATATTGAAAATGTTATATTCTTAAAAGATTAAATGAGCTCCTAAAAACACTTTTAAAAGCTCAGTTCCGTTTTCTAAGTTAAAATAATAGAATTAGAGATATTTTATAATATGTGAATGTATTTAAAAGTCAAATGAAATATGTTATTAAGAAAAATTCGTGGCTGGGCACGGCGGCTCACGCCTGTAATCCTGGCACTCTGGGAGGCCGAGGTGGGAGGATCGCTTAAGCTCAGGAGTTCGAGACCAGCCTGAGCAAGAGCGAGACCCCTTCTTTAAAAAAAAATTTATATAATATTTTCATTAAAATCAGGAATAAAATGATTCTGCTCTTGGCATTATCCACTAAATATTATTGCTTATCTAGGTCTGGCCAGTGCACTTAGACATAGAATATAAGTGAGATTTAATTAAAGATAAAAAAAAATGAATGAAAAAAGAGAAAGAAAAGAAGAAAAAACATTATGAACGTGTAACTTGATTGATATCTCAAAAGCACAAAACCAGACACTGACATTTCCAGACAACAAACGTTAGGTGCCATGGCGGTTTCCCACGTTCCTCCCAGCACTGAAAGTCCTGGGGTGATTGTCTGTGACTTGGTTTACACTTTATCGTACTACATTCTTCAAAAACCTTCATGAGCTATAATTAATCGTATGTAAAAGAATATATTTTAATAAGTGGCAGATTAAAAATAATATAGAACTCTCTAGAAACCGTCATTCCCTCTTTAATACACTGATCCTAACAGAACTGGAGAATTCGCATTCTGCAAATAATAGTGAATTAAACGAATGCATTTATCAATGAGTAAAAAGTACAGGGGCCAAGGGATGACTTATGGCAAATCTTGCCGAGGTACCCTTTGTCGTGGACCGGATTTCAGTTGAATGTGGCATTTCCATGTTGCATAGCAGCTGGGTTTATGAGGGAACCTTGAGTGACCATCGTAAAGCGGAGAACGGATGAGTTGGCTTCTATCAAAGACAACAACAACAGGAGAGGCATCGATACATCAGTATCCTGCGGAAAACATCATTTCTTTTTCACGTGGTTTTAGCCCCTGTAGAAGACAATAGTTCATTAATTTCATCCTTAGGAGATTGATACAGATTATCTTTTTCATCACATGGCTTGATGGGAAACTCTTGCTATTTATTGATCATCAGAAATGGCTCTGAGATTTCTGTTGGCACTCTAGAAAGCTTTAATCAAGTGTCTTTTCAAGAATATGCAAAATATAATTAAAAATTACTAAATATTTTTACTAGTAGTAATTTTTAGTAAAAAATTACTAAATATTTTTACTAGTACAATTACTAACAATTGTAGTGAATCAATTGTAGTGAAACATCATCATAAATCAATTGTAGTGAAACAAATATGAGTTTTGGTAAGAGCCTTTATTCCTTAATAAGAAGAAAAGCTATACGCTTAAAGCTTTGTAAAAATATGATTTTATATGTGCCAAAGAGATTTATTTATATTAAAAAGAATTCATTTTATATTAATGATAAATAACTATCTTATCTCTGATTTTATCACAATATGAAAATAACAGGAAGGCACATTTTACTTGGCACAAGATCTGCATTTAATTTTTCATAACTTAGACTATTGACATTTCCAACACATTTTTATGGGTCCATAGTTCATTATTTCCACAAATAGTATAAATTACAGAATATAAAGTTATGCTTAATTAAATTAAAATTCAGTATTTTATATGTTTCCACGGTACCAAGGGTTTATTTGACATCTCAAAATCCTACAAATCATAAAGTCAAGAAATCCCAAAGGGCCTCAGTATTCTCACTCCATGCAGCATTGTTTACTCCCAGAGCACCATCATAAATCAAAATTCCGTGTTAACACCTGAAGAGACGACCCCACTCCTATGATGCTGATTCTGGTGCAGGGAGTCTCATCTTCTGGATGAAACATCGGAGGCTATGTTCACTGGAACCCCAGTGGAAAAGATACTAGGAGTCGCCAACAGCCCAAGCAGCAGTAAAACCCCAGGGTGTTGAGACTCAGGTCTCTGTCTCATAACCGAACAGATTTAAACCATCTTCAATTATGAAGAACTATCTTTGCCGAAAACCTTAGACCAGGGCCCTCAAGAAGCTTCTAGTCCAGAGGATGTAGCCTCTTAACCAGAACATCGTTCAAGACGGTAACTGCAGAAAGGAGACAACTTCTGCACAAGATCCAGAGAACCTCCGAATGACCAGAAGTGCCGATAGCCACTAGGTGTCACCTGCCTATGTTGGTCCTGTTCTTTCAGGGTGGTTTTCTTTCTTCTTCATTTACTCATCATTAAATTTGGAGTGTTAACGGATTCCTTAACCTCTTATATATAATACCTGTAAATGTTCTCTTCTTATTTTTGTTTTTGGAACCTTTAGTCACCCCCTTATATGCGTCCGGTATCTGCCTTTCAATTCAAATGCACACCCTACGTAATTACCGTGTTTCTATCAATGCCTGCGTTTGTTTGGGTGGCAGCTGCTTCTGACACTCGTATGCACAATAAGAAAGATGATTTCCCGTGTAATTAGACTCAGGCATGAAATGACTTTTTGTCAGAAATATAAAAACACTGTCAAATTATACTTAGATACGGAAGTGTCTTTTTCAGTGATGATATTGGCAAGCAGTCCCAGAATTAACAGTCAGTCTCTGAAGCCAAACCTTCCAGAAATAGAGCTTCATTCCTCTTAGCTTTCTGTGTAAAACATGACTATAGCCGGGCGTGGTGGCTCAAGGTCAGGTGGCTCACGGTGGCTCCTCCTAGCAGTCTGGGAGAGCAAGGTGGGCGGATCACTCAAGGTCAGGAGTTCCAAACCAGCCTGAGCGAGAGCAAAACCCTGTCTCTACTAAAAATAGAAAAAAATTAATTAGCCAACTAAAAATACATACAAAAAATTAGCCAGGCATGGTGGCACATGCCTGTAGTCCCAGCTACTCAGGAGGGTGAGGCAGAAGGATCACTTGAGCCCAGGAGTTTGAGGTTGCTGTGAGCTAAGCTGATGTCACGGCACTCTAGCCCGGGCAACAGAGTGAGACTCTGTCTCAAAAACAAAAGAAAAAAAAAAATGTGACTACAAACCCTGAATCGGTTCTTCTCTCAGTATTTGTGTGCTGTGTGCTTGGAGGTTTCACCTCCAGAGTCTGAAACTGTGTGATAGGCAACACTCCAACAGGTGATCTGACAAATGACCTTCAAACAAAAAGAACGAAAGAAATCTGACGCTGAGAGGTGCTGGAAAGGCACCTGCAGAGCCCTTCCGCACATCCACAGCACGGCAGGAACCGCAAGGATTTGAGCTGACTATGTTCACAGACTATGACTTCCACATACGTATTTGTGCATGTGCCTGTATCAAAACACACACACAAGGCTAATTCAGCCATTATTTTGTACAATAATATATATCTTTTTACTTTATATATATATATGTAAGTGTATGTTTTATAGAACTATCTAACATGCATATCTT
>VSMD01019884.1:0-64803 GCA_008750895.1 Mirza zaza | reverse complement strand
GCACAGAGGTTTCTTAGTAAGGCATCCCAGCACTTGCCTGAGACAGAGGTTGGCTAAATCACCTGCAGGCAGCCTCTAGTCCAACTTCGTGAATTTCTGGCCTTGCAATGCAGGTTAGGACCATGTTGAGAACATCCTGAGTTTGATGCAATTTTAGGCTGGTGTGTTTTGGTTACAAACTTTTGCTAGGAAAACTTTTCATAAAGTTTTGGAGAACGTATTATTTAAAAATCATAATTGAAGCTTCAAAAAAAAAATACATCCCAACACATATCCCAGTTCCAGTGCCCTCCTCTCCACAGGAGAGCACAGAGCTATTCCCTCCCTCCTGCCCACACCACTGGCCCTGGGGAGCCACCTGTCCTCCCTCCTATTCCCCCGTACCCCCAGGTGCCAAGTGACTGGCTGCAGAGGGGCATTGGGGTGAGGTGAGGGTGGCCAGCCCCATACACCCCTCGCCCCCTGTGCCAATGCAGTCTGTGAGCCCTGTGTGGGAAAAGAGTGGGCGATTCCTTGAGCAGGGACCTCCCAGGGGGAAAGATAATGGACCACCTCTCCCCACTCCAGCAAAGCTGTCATCGAAGCTGTCATCGTCATCTTCCACCATCTCCTTGGCAGGCTTCAATTATTTAACCCACACACCTAGTATCTATTAAAATGCCGATTGGTAAATGAGGTACAACTGCTCTAATAATTTTACGTGCATTATAAAAATAGAAATGATGAATTTTGAGGTTAAGAATAAGGTTGGGTAGAAATCCTAACATTTTCTTTCAGGGCCCCAAAGGGACTGCTTTCAGGGGTGGGTGCACACATACACACCCGCCCTGAAGTACTGGGGAGAGAAAAGAACTTTCGCCTGAGGGATGTGAGCCCTTTCAAATTATCTGCCCAGAGAGGCATTAAAATGAGACAGCAGCCGCTTCCCACCCCTCCCTTGGAGCTGTGTACTCATCTCTTGACCCTGCTTGCCATTGCCACAGGTGGCTACGAATTAACCTAGTGACGGCTCAGCACGATATCCCGCATCCTATAACTTAAAAATGTGTAGTCAATCGCTGATCAATGCTATTTCGGTAAACCAGTGAGAATCCCAGCCAGAACCCAGTGTCAGCCCACCCCCTGTCCCTGCTTTCTTTGCCTTGAAAAACCTGCCTGTAACAGGGCCAAGCAGAGCTCAAATCCAAAGTCACTGGAGTCTGAGTCTTCCAGGCATTTGTCCTTACTTTGACTCAAGTAAACTCTTCCAAAAATATTTCATGCTTCGGCCTCTTCTTCTGAGGTCCATAGTGTGTGCACACATCTTGGAACCTTCCCGTCCAGCCTGCCCTGGCCCCTGAGTCTGTAGTGTCAGCGCCCTGACTTGGCGATGGGGGAGTGAGCATGCGGGGTTAGGGGTGTGGGGTGCTTGGGCACCTGTTGTGGGGGAGGGGTGGGGCAGGGCAACACCTGCCACACAAGGATGTGAATAGAGAGAGTGCTAGAGGAGAGACAAGAGGCGGGAAAAGAGCATTTCCTGCCTAGTCCTGATAGTGCATTTTTTTGTTTGTTTGTTTGGTTTTTTTTTTCTTATCTTTTTTTTTTATTTCGGCATATTATGGGGGTACAGATTTTAAGGTTTCAATAAATGCCCTTCCCCCCCTCCCCCCACAAGTCTGAGTCTCCAGCATGACCATCCCCCAGATGGTGCACATCTCACTCATTATGTATGTTTATACCCGTCCCCCTCCCCCCTCTCCCCTGCCCAATACCCTATTACTGTAGTACCTATGTGTCCACTTAGGTGCTGCTCAGTTGATACCAGTTTGCTGGTGAGTATATGTGGTGCTTGTTTCTCCATTCTTGGGATACTTCACTTAGTAGTATGGGTTCCAGCTCTAACCAGGAAAATATAAGATGTGCTATATCACCGTTGTTTCTTAGACCTGAATAGTACTCCATGGTATACATATACCACATTTTATTAACCCATTCTTGGATTGATGGGCACTTGGGCTGTTTCCACAGCCTCGCGATTATGAATTGTGCTGCTATAAACATTCGAGTGCAGGTGTCTTTCTTGTAGAGTGTCACTGGATCTTTCGGGTAGATGCCCAGCAATGGGATTGCTGGGTCAAGTGGTAGATCCACTTGTACTGATAGTGCATCGTTATATCGCCAAACGCGTATGATATATATCCAGCCCATTTATAAGGAATAAGATTTACGTATATCATTTTTAGTTGAGGGTACAGGATGGATCCCCTCTCGGGATCTTTAAACCCAAGTGGCGGCTAGAGAAACGCGTGCATGTATTCATAGGAGAACTACTTGCATCAGCGAGCGACAACGTCCGTCACACGGCCACGTCACAGAAATTAGGAAAGGACGAGGACCGAGCAGAAACTGGAAATCCCGTGGCGGGCGCCTTCTCCGCGCGGGGCCAGGCGGAGGCCGTTCCCGTTTGGGCCAGGCGGTGGCGCTCGAGGCCAGCGGTGCCGCGAACCGGTCCCCGGGGCGCGCCGACCCTGAGGATGCTGCGAGAGCACCTGCCGGCCGGTCCCTCGCCAGCGGACGGGACACCGCCCGGGAACGTCTGCAGCTGAGCGCGTGCGGACAGGGGGCAGGGAAGGAGGCAGGGAAGCATCTCGAAGCCCCGCCGGGCGAGCGCCCCGCACGCAGGGGAACGAAAAGGCCCCGAAAAGCGCGGGGTGCACGACAGGGACGTCCCGCCTGGCCTTGTCGTCGCTTAGGAGAAAGCGACCGACCGAGCAGCTGCGCGACGGGGAAGGACCGCGCGACAAAGCCCGGCCCTTCTGCACACAGCGCGGGGCCCCTAAGCGGGAGAAAGAGGGGCAGGTGACAAAACCCAGCCCCGGAGAGCCTCACCGTGATGCAACCGTTGCAGTTCTCCCTCCTCCTGCCCTTCAGATGCAATGAGAAAGCTTTCCAGGCTGGGTTTGTTCTCTTTTCCTACGCAGATGAACTCTGGGTGATTGCCCACCCCTCCCCACCCTACCCCATCCCACCCCCACCCCGTGTCTTACCACTTTACAAAATTACGACCACCTTTTTTTTTGCAAGTAAAAAGATCTTCTATCCTTTGGGTCGCTGTCTAAATACAGGTGATCATCACCCTTATTTAAATAAACTTGAAAAAGGGCAGGCGAAAGTTCACTTTTAAGGAAGGAAGTTCCCCTGAAAGGCTAGGCTAAGTACATTTTGCTGAAGTCTGCACATTTTTCAAGGAAAGGCTTCTAAAATGGAACGTTCCTGGAATCTGAAATGGTAAAAGGAAAACACCTCGTCTTTCATATTCTGCGTTCCCACCCTTTTATGATAGTTAATGAAATAAAGGATCTGGAGACGTACGCATTTGGATTCATTTTCCATTCTAAATAATCTCTCATGAGAGTGATAATCATAAAAATCTCAGTCAGTTTCCTGAAAATTTGGGGTAAGACAGGGAGAAGGTTGTGACTCACAACCGAGTAATAAAGAAGAATAATGAAAAGAGTGAGGGACAGCATCTGGGGGGGGGGGGCACTTTTTGTGAAGTTGACCCACGAAGCGACCAACAGAATAACATCACACGCTTTTCCCAGTAATGCTCAAGTCCAAGGCAGACTTGGACTTTGCAGCTAGAGATGAGAACAGGGTCCTCTGTCATTTCATATTTTTCTGTTTCATTTTGTATCAGTCCCTGAAAAAAATTCTCTGTGACTTCCTTTTCCAAGACATAAGGGGTCGCTGCCTGGGGAGAAGGCATTTTCATTCCACATAGAATGAAAAGCTACAACTCCCTCCCCCACAAACACCCGGTAAATACATGTGCACATGGATTCTCTTCCCTCACTCCACTTTCCCACAGTCCCCCAGAGAGTATGTGGAAGTTGGATTGCTATCTATTAATTCTGCAATTTGGAAAAGGGCAGAAAAATGGAAAGCATGTTGCTCAGATGTGTCCCGGGCAGCCGATTGGAAAACATTTGCAAAGAAAATAACAGTCGACGCTCTATCTTTTCCAGCTGCCGGCCTTCTTCATAATAGATGTAGACTTCAGTGAAATAGTGCTGGTCTGTAAAAAAGAAAAGTTTATTTCTGAAACAATGTAGTCATTCTTCCCAAAGTTATACCATAAGCCAGTTTAAAACAGGGTGGGAAGCAACCCACTGAAATTCTGATCCAACTCCAAATGAGAGTCCAGAAAACCAGATGTCTAAATAGTTCCTTCGTGAAAGCCCGTCCAAGCTTTGGCCATTATATATCCAGAGAATGTATCAGTTTACCAAGATTTGCTTGATCTTTCTATTTTCTTCCCAACAGAGAATAATGAAAGGAAATCAGCAGTAGGGCATTTCTGATTAAATGCCCCAAATAAACACCATACATAAAAAGACAGTGCAGATTAAGTGGCAGAGAATACTGTTTCTAGAGGCAGAAGTGCCAGATCCAGATCCTAGCTCTGCAACTTACTACTGTGGTGACCTTGGGGCAAGTCATTTAACCTTGGGGAGCCTCCATTTCCTAATCCATAAAATGGACATAATAAAATTGCCTCCCACGATGGCTGTGCAGTGTGAGTTAATGCATGCAAAGTATTTAGGAGACGGTTCGGTGTTCGGGAAATATAAAGTGCCCAGTGTATTTTACTATATTATTATTTCTTATACCTGATCACTTTTTTCTCAGCACACATAAAGAGCTTCATTTTCATCATGTATCAACAGCCGTGTCTATGAACAACATGTTCTGTAGGATTTTCAAAACTATATGTTATTTTCCAAGCCTAAAGGGTAGAATGACTCTATGGTTTGGATAAGTTCCATATAATAAGGATAGAACTATTAATATTTTAAAAATATGCCTTGATGTTCTTGGAAACAACCTAAATGCCCAACAATAGGGAAATAGTTAAGAAAATTAGGAAAGGAGCAGGAGATGTTTAAAAATAGTTTAAATGACATAAATAAGTGCCTGTGGTATGTTAAGTGAAACAAAAGGTATTACTGCTTCACTTTGCACAAAATATTTTTATAAATAGTAATCTCTCAAACAGATTACCAAATGGATAGGAAAAGACTGAAAAAAAAACGCTAACATGGTATTTGTGGTATTGCGAGTGGTAGAAAATGGGTTGCTTTTATTTTCTTTATTATGCTTTTATAGACTTGCCAAATTTTCCACAAGCTTAATTGAGCACTTACTTTGTGCAAAGCAAAGCACTCTTAAGTGTTTGATGCATATCTTAGTCCATTTGGGCTGCTATACTCAAATACCACAGACCGAGTAACTTATAAAAAACAGAAATTTATTTCTTACAGTTCTGAAGGCCGGGAAGTCCAAGGGCAAGGCACCAGCAGGTTTGGTGTCTGGTCAGGGCTGCTCCTCTGCTCCCAAGATGGTGCCTGGTTGCTGAGTCCTTTGGAGGAGATGAGCGGGGTATCAGAAGGGATGGTGGAAGGAATGGAAACACAGAAAAGGCCTAAGCTAGTTCCCTCCCGCCCTTAATAAGCCCTAATCCATTCTGATCCATTGAGGTTTAATCACCTCCTAATGGCCCCACCTCTCAGTACCATTACAATGGGGAATATCTTTAACATGAATTTCAGATGAGACATACTGAAACTATAGCAATGTGAATTAATTTATTTAGGTGGTATTACTGTTCCCATTTTACAGATGGGAAAAACAAGGGAGAGTGAGAGTAAGTAACTTGCCTGTAGCTGTATCCTTAGTATTAATAGGTGGGTAGCCTGGATTCCAACAGCCTTCTGACTCTAAAGTGCTCTGAACCACCAGGCTATGCTTTCTCTTCATGTACACATCACTTTGAAATCAGGGGGAAAAAATCCTATTTAAATAATTTAATTTTGTCAGAAAAATAACTTGACAAAGTACGGTGTTTATTTTAGATCACATAATTCATAACTATTATGGATTTAATCTTTATGTAGCCTAAAATAGTATCTGAAAAATATTAAATTTTTGTGGTTTGTTTTGATATTTTTCTAAAATATTGTTTCTTTCATATATCTTTTAAATATCTGGAAATGGCATCACAGAGAAGAAAATTACTGAGTAGAGAATGAAGACTGACTTCCACTGATTTAAGAATCATAAAGCCCCACAAAATTCCAAGGTTTATTTCATTTTCTATTTTCTTTGAACATCAAAGTTAAGAATTTGAACAGAAAAGGGGAAAAGATAGTTCTTCGTTTAAAAATACACTGAATTTAATGTCTTAAGTGAAGCATGTCAAAGTCTTCAAAAAAGAAAAAAATTGCCACGGATTGGCCTGAGATCTGAGCATTATGGAAGGTCACCGTGACCAAGGGCACTTACTTCCATTAACCGACATTCTGATGTCTTCACTCAGCAAGTATTTACCGGGCATCTTCCATTCATGCCAGCCGCTGTTCTAAGATTTAAAAGCATTTGGCAAATCCTTTTTGAAATGTCTACTCCGTCCAGGAGTTTGAGGTCAAAAACCAAAACAAAACAGAGCCTTACAGATGTTTAGATCTAAGGAAACAGGACATCAGGAGTATGTTGAACCACCCAACGTCAACCCAGGACAAAGCGTCCTTTCGAAGAGCTAAACAGAGAGCACAGAAGGTTCTTCTAGAAAGTCTCAGTAGATGACGGCAAAGGTGGGCGGGGGCGTGGATGGTGATGGGGAGTGGAGCCTGGCAACTGAGTTTATGAAAGATTCTGGGACAGCCTTACCCATTCCCTGTGCCAGCAACAACACTAACATAAGCCGCCCCATTCAAGCATCGAGCTTTTTAGAACTAAAACCCACCCAAGTCTTTGAAAGCAGGACACGCCCTCACTGGCTCAGCAGAACTTTGACATAAACGGTTCCCGCCTGGCTCCCCTCTTGCTTCTGTTTGCCTCTTCGTTTCATCCGATCACACTGGCCACCCCACAGCTGCACAGAATAGCAATTCCTAAAAGGAACCCATTGGCGTTCATCCCATTGCGCCAATCAGAGAACCTTTCTTCCCCCTAAAATCGCCTGCCCTCTAGCTTTTAAAATTTTACCCAGAGATGGCTTTTGTCTTCCAGCCTTACCAGAAAGTAGGAAAGTGAAACGATTTCCTTCTCTCTGTATGTGTCTGCACGTGAGGATCTGCCCAGGAAACTGCAGGTATATTGAAAACTATTTCTGCTCTGCAGACCAAAGATGATTGTAGTGAGATGCCAGTAAGTCTTTTCTCCTTTCCTTTCCTTCTTTCCTTTCCTTTCCTTTCCATTTCATTTCCTTTCCTTTCCTTCCCAACCACTCCTTTCTTCCTTCCTACCCAACCACCTACCTTCCTTCCTTCCTTTCTTCCCTTTCTTTCTTTTCTTTTCTTTTTTCTTTTCTTTCTTTCCTCCTCCCTCCCTTCCCCTCTCTCTCCCCTTCTCTCTCTTTCCCTTCCAGGGAGGGTGCCCTGAGCCACTCGCCACCAGCAGCTCTGACTGTGTCTTCTTAAGTGCCCCATGTCTTTTATGGTGTCTCAAGCATAGTAAGATCTCAATAAATATTTAATAAAGAAAAAAAGAAAGAATTCACCAGCGGGTGGTCATTTTCCACACTTCTCTCGTCATTTTTTTCATGGAACAAACACATCTTCTGACTATCTTCTAAAGAATGAAGGAATGCTTCTAAGGAAGGCTGCTCTAGGAAAAAGTGACAACAAAACGGTAAGTTGTCCTGTTTCTCCACTCGATATGGAAGAACCCAGAATCCATTATTCTATGTTGTATTTTTTTCTCTTTTAGGAACTTTTTCCTTCTAAAATGTACTTAAACATGGAATGTCATCATTATCATCAGTCGAGATAGATGTCTTGCTGTTGTTCCTCTCTTTCCTCTCTTCTTTTTCTGTCCCTGTCCCTCTGTCTCTCTCTCACACACACACACAATGATGCATGGTCATAATCATTAAAAATTATCTTAGAATTAGAAAATGCAGAGAAGAAAAAAAAAATTATTGGTAATCCTCCCAGTTAAAATGTCGCCATCTTTCTTCCCTCTGGTCTTTCTTTCTTTGCTATTTATGTTCCGCAGTCAGGTTTGGACACACGCACTGGACAAGCCGTGCGAGGGACCTGCCCTCTACCTTCCTCCCCTAAGAAACCCAAGTGCCCACCCCGCCCCCAGCCCCCATCTTGGGCCAACCCAAAGTGGATCCCTATGCACGGGTATTGCAGCCTGACCAGAGGCACTCTGGAGCCACTGAGGCAAGCTGGCGTGAGCTTCCTGCCTACCTGGGCACCTCAAAGTCTGGAAGCCACTCTCTGAGAGCAAATCTCCTGGAAGCTAAAACCTTCCCACTGTAAAAGGATCCATCATTTTCCCCACGACAGCAAAACTGGGCTTCCTTCTTCCTTGTTTTGCATGTAGCATAATGTTGTTGTTGTTTTTTTTTTTGAGACAGAGTCTCACTTTCTTGCCCAGGCTAGAGTGAGTGCCGTGGCGTCAGCCTAGCTCACAGCAACCTCAATCTCCTGGGCTCAGCGATCCTACTGCCTCAGCCTCCCGAGTAGCTGGGATTACAGGCATGCGCCACCATGCCCGGCTAATTTTTTCTATATATATTTTCAGTTGGTCAATTAATTTCTTTCTATTTTTGGTAGAGACGGGGTCTCGCTCAGGCTGGTTTTGAACTCCTGACCTTGAGCAATCCGCCCGCCTCGGCCTCCCAAAGTGCTAGGATTACAGGCGTGAGCCACAGCGCCCGGCCTTAGCATAATGTTTTTAAAAGATGTTGCAAAAATAACCAGCTGGACATGTCACTCCAGGACACTCATTGTTCAGTGGGACACACATTTCCTGAAGCCACTACAAGGTGATGGGTTCAGTTGATTTACTGTCATTTCAGCAAAGGCAACTGGGTTTTGCAGCAAAACGTCATCCTGGCAAGGGAAGATGGATCGCAGCCTTTGGAGTGTGTGTCTCCTGCCTGTGCCTAGGCCCCTCAGGACAGGCCTGGGGTCTTCCTCACCACCTGCCTGGGTCTGACTCTGCTGTATTCCTCACCTTCCAAAGACCTGGACAACAGAGGCAGGTGAGCCTGTGGCCATTTTCCTGCTCACTTTCGAGAAAGTGAATAAGCACGCTCCCCCCACACCCAACATTTGAGTCCCAGCCTTCCTAACGTGCAATCGAGCTTTCCAGAGAAAAGCTTTACAATCTTATAATTAAATTAGGTGCTTGTGGGAAACAGCACAATTAAAACCAGAAAATAATTTAGAAAGATTAAGCCCATTAGGGTAGGACTTTTCTTATTTGGTGGGGAGGAAATACAATTAGGTGAACTAACTTATTAAAAACACCTACACAGATATCTGAACATCTCCCAAATGCACTGAAACGCCTTGCTCTGTATGAAGCAGACAGACTTCACTTCCTTTTTTGCCAAATCAAATTAGGAAGCTGAACTCAATGATTCCCCAGGAGAAGTATTTACACCTCAAAGTAGATCAAAAGAAATTTAATCTGAAGCTGCCCGGAAATTATTATAGACCTAAATTATTTCCATCATTTTAGGATGGTAAGCCCATGAGTTTGTGATAAGAAAATCCAGTCTGTCACCTAAATTTACATAAACTTTAAGGAATACACAAGGGGGCTGGGTGTGGTGGCTGACACCTGTCATCCTAGCACTCTGGGAGACAGAGGTGGCAGGATTGCTTGAGGTCTGGAGTTCGAGACCAGCCTGACCGAGACTCCATCTCTACCAAAAATAGAAAAAACTTAGCTGGGTATGGTGTCACACACCTGTAGTCCCAGCTAGTCGGGAGGCTGAGGCCGGAGGATCACATGAGCCCAGGAGTTTGAGGTTGCTGTGAGCTAGGATGACACCACTATACCGTAGCTGGCGTGACAGAGCAAAACTCTGTCTCAAAAAAAAAAAAAAAAGAAAAGAAAAGAAAAAAAATGAAGAGTAAAGAGAAAACAAGGAGGTGGAAATCTACTTTCTAAGATAGGTACAGAAAAGTTCTTATGATCTTATGTGATAATGACATAAGCATGGGTCTAGATATGACCCGACACATTATACAATAAACAATCTAGATATAATATAGACCTATTGTACATGTATGTTTAATGATATATAGGAACAGTTATTAGCCAGATGTTCCCAGAGGCTGATGGTTGGAGAAATATAACAAATGGTTAAAACGCTTTACCTTTGGAGTCAGATGAACTTGGGCCCGTGTGGCCATGGGCAAGTTAAATATCTCTCCAAACTTCATTCTCCTCATCTGCAAAATGCACATTATAGAACTATCTTTTAGGACCGTTATGGGGCTTCGATAAAGCAATGTTTGTAGTTTACTCGGTATTGCCCTGGCACTCAGGAAATGCCCAATATTAGCTATTTTAAAGAATATAAATAATAGTTCATGCATTTATATTAATAGCTCCTACTATGCACCAGGCACTGCTGTGTTTAATGTGCATTAGCTCATTTAACCCTCATGGTGACCTTGTGAGTAGACGTTATTAATTCCAACCCTGAGTTACAAAACAGGAAACCGAGGCACAGAGAGTTGGGGGCATGCCAATGTCACACAGCCATCGAGCGGCTGAGCCTGAACTCAAACCTCTCTCATTCCACTCATAGGAACTTAAACCTTCTTCTTCAGTAGATGGAAACAGCCCTGGGAACCCCAGGTAATCACCGTACTTCAAAAAGCAGCATCATTTTTTTTTTATATCATTTTGGTTAGATTAGCAAAGGTTAGAGGAAGTACTCCCATATTATGCTGAAATAAAAAAATAAAAAAGCAGTGTTATTGACGCCTACGGCCAGCATTAGAAAGTAAATGCACGCAGTCCTCCCTTTGGTCCTGTAGGTACAAATTTCAGCTGGGAGCTGACCCGGCCTCAGAAAGGGGTGCGACAGGTCACCCAGGCACAGGAGAGATGCTCATTCAGTATCGGTGCAAATAATATGATGAACAGAAGAGGCCAGCGCTGTTCCAACTACTCTTGGTGAGTTCTTCACAAAGAAATGAAACACTCTAATCCTTGATGTCTGGAACATTTAAATCACAGCGTACGGAATAAACATTAGTTTTACAATTTTTTTATTTCCTTATGCCGTATGTTTGTAACTGACACTGAGAAAGCTTTTAATGCTTTCTTTAAAGGTCACAGAACCATCGTGATTTCCCCTTGATTACTAAGGTCGCTTTGCCCAGTTTCAGCTGCACCATCATCTTCGTGGTCCCGGGGCAATGCGCGAACGCCGTGTGTGCCAAAGGCCTGCACACGCGGAATGTGCTCGTTTCCTCCAGTCGGCTCACAGGGCGCGATGGAAGCGGCCCCTCCCGGACCCGGGTGGTTTCCGCCTGTCCGCGCGCCTTGCCCTGACGTCCATCTCCAGAAGTGACCCTTCTCCCACGCTGTCCTCCCTCACACCCCCGCAGGGTGGCCTTCCCACCTCTCTGCCTCCTTTCCTGCCTCCACTTCCTCCTGAAGGCCCTGAGACGTCAGCACCTCCCAGGCTGTTCTTAGTACCCTTCGATTCCATGGCAACGAGCACTAACGGGTGTTGAGCACACGCTTGCGTGTCACCCATTTTAGCCCCAGCCTCGCAGGCTCCCATGGGGAGCGTGGTACTGGTAGTGTCACTCCCATTTTGCAGGGGAAACTGAGGCACAGGCACGGTAGGTCTCCTGCTCAGGCCACCAGAAAGTGGCAAAGCAGGCTTCAGATCCAGGGGGCCTGGCTTCCAAACCCCCAGGCCTGACCTCTCAGCTTGGCCGCCCCTCGGTGGCCCCTACCTGGGGCCAGTTTAGCCACTGGGCCCAGGGTCACAAGCTACTCATGAAACTTCAAAAGAAATTTAAAATTTGAGGAAGGAAAAATGTATGTAGTCTCCAGAGTATGAAATCAGCCAAAACAAAACCAATCGATTTAATTGTGTATACAACATAATATTTATCAACTTTAAAAATAACTAAATTTGGTGTTCAGAGAAATTCTATTCTACTGTTAATTAATATGACTGGGAAAGCATTCCTAAGTAGACAGGTTGACTGGCCAGACATCATAGCCAAACGTAACACACTTGGTGCTTTTAAACAAATGTATAAAAATTACTTTATATTATTTCTAATATTTATAAATTATATTTTAAATATATTATAAATTATTATATAATTTAATATACAATTATAGTATATAATTATAATATAATTATATAATTTTAATACTAAAATATTATTATATTATAAATATTATAATATTTATATTTATAATATATCATTATGTTATAAAAATTCTTTTATATTATTTTATAGCCAAATACACATGGGATGTGAGATGTGGCTGCATTTTAAAATGTTAAAAGAGAGACACCACGGTTCTATCTTATCCTGGGCCCCCCACTCATCCATGGCTCATCCCCAGGTGGTCCCCAAAACAGTCACAGCCGGAAGTGCATCTCTAGCCTCTGCCTGTGGCTGCCCCCAGCTGTGCTTCCTTGTCCAAGGTGGAAAGTTCGGAGGCCAAGACTGCCTGGATTCAAATCCCCATTCTCCTGCAAGAGAGAAATGTGGCCTCGGGGAGCTTCCTTAACCTCTCTGTTCTCAAATGGAGATAAAAGTGCCTGCTTTGAGGGTGTTTGTGAGGACCGAGTCAACACCTGGCATGTGGAGAGTGCTCCACGTTCATTCATTAAAAAAAAAAAAAAAAAGTGATGCGGCAGCAACCACATCTGTGGCCACTGGGACAGAACTGGGGACAAAAGCCCTGCCCTGCTGCCCTGCGGAGCTCCCTAGTGAGGGATACCCAGGAGACGGAGAAGCTGTGGTGTGTTAGAGCGATGAGAGTCAAGGAAAGAAGTGAAGTGGGGCAGGGGACGGGGACCCAGGGAGGCATGCCAGGTGGCGCCTGGTGGAGACCCGAAGCAGGCAAGGGCGTGAGCTCTGCGCAGGCGGGGAAGAGCGCCCCAGGCAGAGGGAACGGCCAGTGCCAAGGTCCCGAGGCAGGCATGTACTGGAACATCTGAAGAATAGCAGAGACACCGGGGTAGTTGGAGCAAAACGAGCAACAGCACGTGAGTCCCCCAGGGCTAGTGCAGCCAAGTGCCACAGGCGGGGCAGCTCAGACAGCAGGCGGTTACTTCCTCGAGCTTGAGGAGGCTGACAGTCCGTGGCCGATGTGTCAACTGGATTGGCTTCTCCTGCGGCCTCTCTCTCTCAAGCTTGCAGATGGCCATCTGCAAAAGGAGGGATGTTTAGGAGAAGGCAGAGAGAGTAGGAACTCGAATTTTCCAGCACCTTCCATGGCTGGGCACTGTGGTAGGGCCTTTCCCAAAGCCAAAGGGGTGGGAGAGGAGAGAGGGCCCCCACTCAGTACCAGGTACATCACACCCAGATGTGACCCGGGGCATTAGTGGCTGGGAGTGCAGCTCTGGATGCAGACGGCGTCCTTGGGGTCACCTTCTTCCCCTGATGGTTGGGAAGCCACACTGAGAGCCTTACCTCCCCCCTGTCTAAAGTGAGGATAACACGCAAATCAGTGTCATTGCGAGGGTCCCAGGAGATAAGCAGATAGACCCTGCACATGCATGGGCCTGGCAGGGAGACCCACTCCCCACGTGGGGGCGTTCCTTCCTCCCCAGCGGTCTCCTCACCCCTGCTGTCACCCCAGTGAGGGCCAGAAAGATGTCTCTGCCTGATTCTCTAGGACACAGCTGATGAGAGGAGATCAGGCCTGGACACGCCCCACCGCCCCCCCAGGACGAGGCACTTTCTCTGAGGACCCACCGAAATCTTGGCCTCCTGGGCAAAACGGAAAACGACACCCAACAGTTCAACACACAGTGGGCCACCGTGGACTCCATGGTTCCTAGGACAATTCTGCTGTCTGTATCTCTTTACCACCATGGCACACGATGGACAATTTCTGAAAACTTTGGGGAAAAAATCAAGTTGATTTTGCTAACAACATGAAGTCATCTCTCTCTCTCTCACTCACTCTCTTTCTCTCAAGTCTATTTAATATACTGTATAACTTATAATCATTTTCTTGTCTTAATTAGGATTAGTTGAGACAAGGTTAAATTTGTTTAGACAAGCTCTACAATATTAAAAATAGAAGAAAGAAGAAGGCAAAGTACACGGAGTTTCCAAGTGCAGAGAACATTCCGTTCCCTGGGCTCCATCTGACAACTGAATGTGCTTTACGTTGAGAAGACAAGCTATAGCTTGTAAAGCAAATGTGGAAACAATCTCAAGTATGAGGCATTCCTTTATTTGTTACGTAACTGAAGAGAATTCTGGCTACGAGAAATCTCTAGCTGAAAGCAAAAATGATCCATACTTAATTGTTCTTAAACAAAATTAAAATATATCTGTTTCTTTGATGCTATCTCAGCAGCAGGCAGAAGAACCTTTTCTGGGCGGCCCATGCAACTTGCCAAGTTGGTTTTTGCCTGCGTAATCATTATCATGAAACACTGTGAGAGCTCCTTGGGCAAGAAAATCAAACATTTCAAGTGCTGATGTTTTTGTTAAGTAGGTTTTTTGTAAAGCACACTCAAAGTCTTAAATGTAGAATGTTTGTTCTAAATTTAGAACTCTTTAGAACATTTTGTCTCAAAAATCAGCAATCTTTTCACAATGCCCAAGACTATGGTTTTGAGATCCATCTATACTTTAAAAGCATTTTGATGGTATTATTCCATAAACTGCTCTTATTTTACTAAAATGTATATCATAATCTTTTCAGACTTGGTTCCAGCTGAATCAAGAAAAAGAAGTCCTCTGTAATGACCTTCTTCATGGTCTTGCATTAACAAAGTGGTCTCACCAAAGTTGCCTCCCTCCTGCCATCTAGGATTTGCGCAGATCCAAGGTCTCGAGAATGGATGTTGACTTTGATAAAATGTTATTCCTGCACCTCTTTCCCCTGGGCAAGCTCTGTGGGGTGCTGGGGCATCCCCAGCCCCCTGGGGAAGGAGTGTATCCAACAACCCCATCTCTACTCCCCTAGAGCTGCTTCACCTTCTTCATATCACTTTATACTCACTCAAGTATTAATATATTATTGCTTGACTCATTTATTGTCTTTCTCTCCTAATAAGAAAATAAACTCCAAGAGGGAAGGGACTTTTTCTGTCTTGTTCACTTCTGTAGCACAGGCTTCTAGAAAAGCACGTGACACACACTAGGTGCTCAGTAAGTATTCATGGTGCTATTCATTAGGAAATGTATCTCGTTGTGGTTTCCATTTGCATTTCCCTGATGATTAGAGATGAGCAGTTTTTCATGTGTTTATTGGCCATTAGTCTATCTTCTTTTGAAAAGTTTCTGTTCATGTCTTTTGTCCACTTTTTTTATGGGGTTGTTTGACTTTTTCTTGCTGATTTGCTTGAGTTCTTTGTAGATTCTTGTTATCAGCCCTTTATCAGATGCGTAGCATACAAATATTTTCTCCCATTCTGTAGGTTGTCTATTTGCTCTATTGATAATTTCCTTGGCTGTGTAGAAGCTTTTTGATTTTGTTTATTGCTGTGTGAGTCACAATCACAAATACGTGGAATCAACCCAAGTGCCTATCAATTCATGAGTGGATTTATAAAATGTGGTATATGTATATCATGAAGTACTACTCAGCCATAAAAAACAAATGGTGAACTAATACATTTTGTAATGACCTGTATTAAACTATAGACCATTCTCCTAAGTGAAGTAGTGCAAGAATGCAAAAAACAAACACCACATGCACTCACCATTGGAACTAATCCATCAATACTCATGTGCGTATATAGAAGCAAAACTCAACAGAAAGCAAGCAGGTGGGAAAGGGGAGGAAGGGATGGGTAAAATCACAGTTAATGGGTAAGTGTGATGGACACACTTACAACTTTGGCTCAAACTGTACAAAAGCAATTCATGTAGCCAAAACATTTGTACCCCCATAATATTCTGAAATTAAAAAAGAGAAATGTAATGACAAAAGGCACCATGAATTCATTAACAACATGAAAAGATTTTTGTCTTGTTGCATGCAGTAAATACATACATGTGAAAGTGGTGGTCTATAAGTGCATAAGATATTATTTAATTGCTGTTATAGGTTCCTGAAGCCCTAAGAGTAATTCCAAGGATGAGCAATTGAGAATCCCCCATGTAAGGCAGGTAAGTACTAAACTGAAGTACTGCAGACTTGATCCCATTACAGGTTGAGTATGTCTTATCCAAAACACTTGGGGCCAGAAGTGTTTTGGATTTCGGATTATTTTTAGATTTTGGAATGTTTAAGTTATACTTATGGGTTGAACATCCCAAATCCGAAAACCTTAAGTCTAGAATGCTCTAACAAGCATTTCCTTTGAGCATCACGTAGGCACTCAAAAAGTTTCAGATATCGGGACATTTCGGATTTTGGATTTTCGGGTTTAGAATGTTTAACCTGTACCAGCTGTGTAACCCCAAACACCACCACTTAATTTCCCTGAGTCTTGGCTTACTTCTGTGGCATATAAGAGTAGTAATAGCTGATCTACCTGCACAACAGAGTTAAAAAGACAGTGATGCTGATATACGCAAACAAATTTCATAAACTAGGACCATGCACATTTAGACTGTTCTTTCTATTGCAATAACACATAGGTCTTGGGCCCCTGACCCCCGTGAAGCAGAGGACTGTGCTGTCAGCGACTCTGGTCTACTTGATCAGCGTAGTCTATCACCACCAACACCGTTTAACAGGAGTACTTACTCTCCCTGGGGCCTGATGACCATCCTACGTGCAAAAAAACCCTGTGCGAATTTGCCCTGAATGTAGACTCCCCATTTGCTGCAGCGTTTGTATATTAGCTTCACGCTGTGTGGATTCAATGACTCATAGAGAGTACATCTTTCACCTTTTAGCCTTGGCAGCAGCGATCAGCACTCAAAATCTACTCTCTAACGGGCTCTCTCCGCTGCTTCCTGTTGTGTTACGCCAACACTGCTTTTTCTTTAGACCAGACTAAATTTTTAAACACTTTGGAAACATTTTATCTCTTATCTCTGACCTTCCTTTTCTATTCATTGAAAAAAAAAAAAATCCTGCTGTGCAGACATGAGGATTGTGATGATTGGTTAGTCTTCCTCTGTTCTAACCAATGAAATGTGTTCTTCATTACCATGGTTACATAACAGCCAGCACACACTTGGGTGGAGCCCAACCTCATCAAAGCACTTGAGATAGTTTATCTAGTTCAGATCACTAGCCACACCCAAATATTGCCAATAATGGACCCAAATAACTTTGTGTCTTAAAAATACATAAAGATTGGTTATTTTAACCACTTTTATTGTGAAATATACTGCACATACAGAAAATTGTGCAAATCAGAAATGTCCAGCTCAACACATAGCACGTCTACTTCCTTGCTCTTCTCAATTTTAGCACCTGAGCATGGTCCCCTTAACACTATAGTTTACTCTTGTTTGTTTTTAAATCTATACAAATGGAAATCTACAATATATTTTCTTCAGTATCTGTCTTCTTTTGCTTATCCTTATGTTTGTGAGAGTCATTCACGTTCATGTAACTGTAATTCAGTTATTTTCACTGGAGTATCGTAGTTTTTCACATAAAAATATTTTCATGAATACATTCCATTGTTGATGGGCGGTTGGATTATTCCCAGCCTAAAGCTGCTATGCACAATGCTGCTGTGAAGATCCTTGTGCAGGCCTCTTGGTGAAAATAGACGTGCTTTCCTGCTGGATATCTACATAGGGGCGGCATTACTGAAAAAGGGGACACATGCTTTGGTAGGTAATACCAAACCAAGAGCATGAGGGAGAGTGACCCTCACTCTCATCTTGCTCAGTTCTTCACAGGAACACTCTCTTTAATTTTAGCCACTCTGATGGCTGTGTTGTGGAATCTCAATATGCTTGTAATTTTCATTTTTCTGGTTATTAATGAGGCTGGGCATCTTTCCCTGTATTTATGGGCCATTTGAATATCCTTGTTTGTCCAGCATCTTCAAGTGTCATCCATTTGTTTGTTAGGTAATTTGTGTTTTGTATATAGGCCTTGTATCAAGGAAGCTTGCTAAACTAACTTATTGCTGTGAATAATTTACCTGGACCCTAATTCTTCTTTTAATTCTCTGTATAAGTAATTATATTATTTGTAAATATTGACAGTTTTGTTCCTTCCTTTGCAAATCTTATACCTTGTGATTTTTTTCTCTTGCCTTAATGCACGGGCTAGTACTTCCAATGCAGTGGGGAATCGAATAGTGATAGCAAAGTCCTTGGCTTTTTGCTGATCTCAAAGGTAAAGCTTTTGACATTTTACCATTAAAGATGAGGTTAGCTACAGGTTTTCTGTAGATAGCCATTAACAGACCAAAGCAGTTCCTATCCATTCCAGGTATGCTAAGACTTTTTCTCTTGCATGTATGTTGAATTTTATAAAATGCTTTCCCTGCATCTCCTGAGAAGACTTTATTATTTTTCTTCTTTATTCTGTTAATGTAGTAAATTTACAACGATTGAGTTTTCAAACAACCTTGTATTCCTGGATTGAACCTAACTTAGTCATGATGTGCTATCCTATTTCTAGCTGGATAGGATTTATTAAGATTTGGTTTTGGATGTTTACATTTATGTTCATTCATGAGATTGGACTTAATTTTCTTTTCTTGCAATGTCTTTGTCAGGGATATGCTCTCGTGACAATTGAGAAAGGTTCTCTTTTTCCACTCTGCAAAATCATTGTACAATTTTAGTGACATTCCTTAAATGTTTGTTAGGTTTGCCAGTGAGGCCATCCGATCCCAGGAATTTTGGGGGTGGGAGGGAAGCAGTGTTAAATTCTGGATTCAATTATTTTAATAGTTGTTGAATTATTCTGATTTTCTTTTTTTAATGTTATTTTTGGTAGATTGTATTTTCTACAAAATTTTCCATTATTATCCTAATTTTTAAATGGTTTGCAAGAAAGTTAGCCAGAATCTCCTTTTATCATAGACTGTAATGTTATCATTATCTCCTTTCTAATTCTTGATATCAGTTCAGTCGTCTTTCTTCTTGCATTTTTATTTCCTTCATCTGTCTTGCCAAGGATCTATCAATTTCATACGTTGTTTTCAAAGGACTACATTTTAGCTTTGCAAATTTTCTCTGTTAAATGCTTGCTACGTAGACATATTACACAACCATTAATTTCTGCTCTCATCTTTAGTATTTCTGTTCCTCTCTTAGCAGGTCCTGGGTTCTACACTTTCAGCCCTAAAGCTCATCCTGTCGATGTTCTAGATGCCCCTGCAGGAATCAGAAGAGAAGGAAGAAAAAGCAGCCTGAGACCCCGCTTACAGCCTTGGGCTTCCTCCTCCCCGCCCCTGGCTTGGTAATTCTTTATTACTCCATTGGCTTTTATGCCTTCAAGAAGATTTTTTAAAACAATTTTCACCAAATCTTCTGTCTTTCCTGAATAACCTTGCCCACTGTGATGACAGAGAATTCCTCCCTTCTACCCCGGCCCTGGTGTACGGGTGCACGTGTGTATGTATGTGCGTGTGTGTATGTGCGTGTATGTATGTGCATGTGCGCCTGTGTGTTTTGGTGGCAAAACAGCGTGTTGATGGCAGAGTTCATGTTCTAAAATAAGCATTCCGCACATTTTCCTGCTCATTAACTTGAGGATAGACGTGGACAACTGTAAAACTGCACTGCTGGGTTGAGATGCACCTTCCAAATGCTGCTTTATTAGGACTCACTGGACCCCTCACCAGCGGGATTGCAGGAATGGTCTAGTGTTGGCCCCAACGCAATTCTGCTTCTTCCAGGGTTCACGGCTCTTTTTCCATCCTCTTTGGCTTTTCTTTGCTTTCCCCACGTTTTCCTGGCCCCACACTGATTTGTGCTGGCATTGCTTGCTCTTCTGCTTCAGGACTCTTGACTATCTACAGATCAATTTTGGACTCTGCTAATGTAATTGCTCACCATTGACTCCAGTGACTAAGGGCTCAGCAATTGATTTGCATGCAGGTTTGTTCTTTTCAACATAGTCTGCGAATAAGAGAAAGAGCTTGTCCTTAAATTGAGGAATCCTGAGCCTGGTCCCTCTGCCATGCTGCGGTGACAAGTCTGCCCTTTTGGCTAAAACAGTTATTCTGAATTGGGAGCCAAGCTGAAACTGGACTTCCCCAAATAGCCAGAAACACGAGCCCTGTGCGACATCCCATCATCCCTGTAGGGGCAGAAGGAACTTTCCCTCCCCCGTGTGCAGGTTGGGTGCTTGAGTCTGCTGAAATGAGCTGACAGCAGAGTCACAGCAGAGGAAGCACACAGGCAGGGGCAGGGAGCCACACAAAGTGCGGAACCCAAAGAGAGGCCAGATGGCTGAAGTTTAAATAACCTCTTCACAGGGGCGAGGGGAGCGGGGGTGTAGGCAATTTTAGAGGGAGAGAACCTATTTTTAGGGAAGATGAATGGTCCCAAAGAACAGACAAGAGCCTGGGACAAAGTTCCTACAGGTGATAGGGGAGGTGAGGACATGTTATGGGAAAGTGAAGGTCAGAACCGCACGGTGAATGATGGTGGCCCTGTTATGCAGATGGAACCTACATGACTCTATAGAAGAGGAGAGATGAAAAGTCTGTCTGGGTGGGCATGGTGAGGACAGTCTTCATTTTCAGTGATTAATCTTCCTTGGTTAATGCAGATAGGAAACTGAAGCAAACACCCCCTCCCCATCTCCCTCCACCCAATTTCTTGGGATCTGGTTTTCTTCAACCACTTTCCTCTGCATTTACAGGCATTATACTACTTTCCCTGTGGTTGGTATTACTATTAGGCACACCCTCATAGTCTCTATTTCAACTGTGTGATAACATTCTCTCTTCATAACTGTTCTCGCTAGCTCGCGACTAAACTTAAGAAGCACAGGGTCCAAGAATGCCCCCAAATAATGGCAGATTCCACAAGTCACAGAAATCCCCATCTCATCTTTAGCCATATCCTAAGCACTTTTTTTTTTGAGGTGGTGGAAGTTGCGGGGAGGTTTTCACAAGCTTCCACGCTTCCATTATTCTTTTAAACCACTGTGCTCACCTGTGTGGGCGGCAGCTGTCTTGCCTTGCCACAGCCCGAACTGGAATTCCTATAAAGCATGGATGGTATATTGCATGTGTTTGCACCCATGTGCTTGTGCATAGAAAATGAAACAACTCTTAAAATTCCAAACAAAGAGAAACATCACCCATAATTCCACCAGCATAAAACAACAAACATTAGTGCCTTAGTTTCTCTCCTTTCAGTAGTTAATATTTTATCTACCGTGTCCTTGCCAGTATTGGGGAACAGCTTTGCTTTTTTGTGGTTGTTGCTATTGTGAATTTCACAGATGAAGACCTTTTTTTTTTCTTTAAATTTCCATTTCTTTGAATTGGAATTTCCTTTTCCTAAATTTGCTTTCTTTAGTTGCTGGAACTAGCTGAATATTACTTGTTAACTGGTTACTAACTGCATTGTCTGTTTTGTCCTGTTTTTAACTTGTTCAGGATTTTTGGTGTTTTCAAAATGACAGATTTCTCTCTCTTACAGTTTTACTAAGGCCTGGTTCTAATTAAATGTATAACTAAATGTTTTGGTTTTAAAAACTGTATCTATACCATTGCCCACTATTTAATTCTACACTGTTTTAAAGAAAAATCTGAAGAGCCTAAGTCAGTGGAGCAGGTAAAGGCATCAGTAGAATTCAGCTCACTCTCCCTGCAGATGTAATTTCTTATGTCTTAGCATTAAATACTCACATTATTGAATTCTCACTTTTAGGAGGTTCTATTATATTTAAAGCTATTTATAGCCATACTTATTTTGTGTTGGAAGAGGTTAAACAGTCCAGGATTTGTCTTTTTCTTTTTTTTTTTTTTTTGAGACGGAGTCTCACTCTGTTGCTCTGGCTAGAGTGCCGTGGCATCAGCCCAGCTCACAGCAACCTCAAACTCCTGGGCTCAAGCGATCCTTCTGCCTCAGCCTCCCAAGTAGCTGGGACTACAGGCATGCACCACCATGCCCGGCTACTTTTTTCTATCTATGCTTAGTTGGCCAATTAATTTCTTTCTATTTATGGTAGAGACAGGGTCTCGCTCTTGCTCAGGCTGGTTTCGAACTCCTGACCTTTAGCTATCCTCAAGCCTCAGTCTCCCAGAGTGCTAGGATTACAGGCGTGAGCCACCGCGCCCCAGCCTCAGTCCAGGATTTTTAAGCAATCCTGTCTGCAAACGCATTTCCTCCTTTGTCTATACGCCCTGCCCATTCCACATCTTCCGCGTGCCTGTATCACTTATCCAATACAGATTCGGGAACGGTCTTTGGATACTGCAATATTTTATTTATCACATGCGAAATAAAGATCCGCACGTTTCGTCGCCTTGCCAGCCCAGACCTCCCCAGGTCCGGAGGAGCCAGATTCCCCCGTCCCCCACCTTCCAAGGGCTTAGGCTCCAGGAACCTTCGTGCCCTGCCCTCGTGGGGATTCACCCTTGCTCTTGCCCCTCTACCCAGCACCCTCTGGCTGCACACATGTTTATGGTGCCTAGTAAATGCCCGGCACAGCGCTCAGTGCTGGGAGTAAGGAGAAGTCTGTGCCCCGGTGGAATTTACCGGCTGGTTGGGGCAAGAGACCAGCAGCGTGACAAACAAAAGGATGTAGAATGCAACATCATGTTGGGTGTGCCCTGAAGAAAGATAAAGCAAAATAAAGGGTAACGGTTGGTCGGGAAAGGGCATGGGGGTGGGAGAATGTGTCCAGCAGAGTTATACATCCCATCTTGCCTTGTATTATGATTGAAAGGAACACCTCTGCCATCCTTTCTCCCTGATGCTCTTCACACACACCTGGCTGTGAACCCCCGACAATAGTGACAATGTCTGTCTCACTCTTGTGCACCCACAAGGCCAAACACAGCTATGCATGACTGGCACAATATGGTTAAATCAGAGAAAATCTTTCCGGGATGTCTCCATTAATTTAATGTCCCCGACCAGCAATTTCTAGAAGTTTCTCAAATTTTCTGGAAGCCCCTCCAACCCCTGGGCAGCGTCTGTCCACTGGGTCAGTAGTTTCTGGAACTTTCCTAACAGCAGTCCCTGCTCATCTGACACCAGCTGGACGCTGTTCAGGAAAACGACATGTGAAGCTGAGGCCTCGGAGAGTTTCGCTCCGTGTTCCTGGTAGGGTTTCAAGTCCGTGTGTAAACACAGCCCCGTCTGCAATGTCAGCAGACTTTGACTCAGTCCTCATCCGAGGGTGCTCTGCACGCCCACACACCCCACAAATGCTTCTGACTCTCTAATAACTCATGGTTAAACACCACATCCCACAGGAGGCCGGGGAGGCCAGGCAGGAAGGGCCTCTCCTTTCTAAGAAAAGGGGCCTCTCCCGGGGCCCACGACGAAATGCCAAGTTTGACAAAAATAAAACTAGCAGCCCTTGTTTCAAACTGGCAAAGAGGTTCAAACTTTCATGTGTGCTTCTGTTTATGTTAAACAGAAAGCCCGTTTTAATTTGGATAAAGGTGTCTTAAGAAGGGCAGTGGGGAGAAGGAACTTCGGGGACAAACGTCTCTATCCTTAACCTTTGCTCGGCTGAACTGACCCCAACAGACATTTCTGTCGTACCCAGAAGGAGAAAACTGTGCCAACCCGCATGATTTGGCTCGATCAGATCAAAACAGCACATCACGAGATGGCGTCATGGGAGAACATTTTAAGATAAAACTCTGCTAATGTGGTTTTTGCTGAAAGTGGAGAATGGTTCTAGGAACTTACTGCTTCAGTAAAATCGAGCAATGTATAACATGCAGGCCTGAGACGAAGACCTGGTCCCCCACTTGCAGAAATAATAACTGAGCTGTGTTCAGGGCTTGGTTGTAGAGTGACACACTCTCACATACCGTGTTTCCCCGAAAATAAGACCTAGATATAAAATATTCCCTAGCAGGATTTCTAAGCATTTGTACAATAGAAGCCCTACCCCAAAAATAAGAACTAGTGATGGGCACAGCTACGCACCGCATCTGCACAACCCATGCATTTCCTCGTAGAGCGGGAAAGAAGATGAGCACCCCTTCTCATCTGCCCCATGAGAGCTCTGTTGCTCGACATGAGAGATTGGGGTTGATGGCTCTAAAGGAAATAGAGTCGCAAGAAATTCAGGATGGAATGCAGGGTTTGGAGAATGATGATGATGTTCCAGAAGAAGGCGACTTAACTATATTTGAATAACTGTAGATTGTTGTACCGTACTTAAAGAAAAAATAACACATCCCTCGAAAATAAGCCCTAGGGTGTCTTCTTGAGGAAAAATAAATATAAAGCCCTGTCTTATTCTGGGGGAAACACAGTACTTTATCCAGTAGACCCTCGTAAGGTTGTCAAACACCTCAAGAGCTTGGTGTTGTTATCTTGTAGATGCTGGAGGCGAGGAAACAGGGTCTCTGACAGGTTATCCATCCAGATGTGATGGGCTGAACTGTGTCCCCCAAAATTCATATGCTGGTGTCCTAATCCCCAGTACCTCAGAGTCTGGCTGTATTTGGAGATAGTGTCTTATGGAGAGTAACTGCGTTTTAAGCCCAGTTGGTTGTATTTGTGTGTTCACTCCTGGTCAGTGTCACATCTCCAATAGGCTAAATTCCTCCAGCGCTTCCCCCTGCCCACCTGTTCCCTGTGGGGCTCTACCTGCCCAGGGGTTAGGTCTGCAGCCCCGCAGCTCCTGAGCCCTCAAGGCTGAGGAACGGGTAGGGGAGGCCTCTCTCTGCCTGGTGCCCACCTCCCCTCCCATTGCCACACTGCAGGAATGGTGACATACTTAGACGACCACGCCAAGCCTACCCCTGAAATGCGACTGCACCTACTGGGCAGCCTGGGTGAGGCAAAGTGACACTACCGACTGGCGTCATTTGAGACGCAGCCAAAACCCAGTGAAGACTGGTGCCCTACTCATACCGAAACCGAAAGACAGCATCATCGCCAGGAGGAAGGAAGGGCAGAAGTGAAAACACAAAAGTGCCACTGGTGTGGTGACAAACAGAAAGAAAGGGAAATGAAGTTTCACTTATTTAAATTATAAAAGTAATAGATGTTACTTTTCAAAAAATTAAAACTGCATAGAAGCATAAAAGGTGGAACTAGAAGCGGGGCTGCTGTCACCCGCACCCACCCCCAAGCCTGCACACTGGGGACACGCCAGGCACAACTGCGTTTGACACGTGGTAACTGTACTTAGAAGCGTTTTCCCCACCACCCATGCAAATGTGCGCTAACATGGTTTCATTTCATCTCATCTTATTTCAAAACCACGATGTTTGGTGACTTGCTTTTTCACTCATTAGCTCATCAGGGGCCTCTTTCCATAACAATGAATACGGATTTACACCGGAAAGTAATTTTGATCCAATTTTAGACAACTCTGTAGGACACGTGGGTGGTTATGAATGTACAACGAGCCTTGGCGGAACAAACCACCTGTTGCTATGTGTGCAATCTGCAGCACATTAATTTGGCGAACCACAAAGGCCAGATATCAATAGGGTTTGGGGGAATCAAGAAGAGACGCATACACAACCATCAGCCAGTCTGAAAGCTGAAGTTTGTCACCATGAATGTGTGAAGCGTCTCTTCCGTGACTCAGAGAAAGTGATCATTAGAGAAGCCTCAAGAAGCGTCAATAATTATGTGCGATTCCAAATTTTGTCAATGTGGGAAGGAGTTGACAAACCAGTGGAAATTATGTGTTTGTCTTGAGTCAGGCAGAGGAGAGATCTCATTTAAATAGTGTAAGGATGGCTAACATACCACTTAATGCCTAAATCTTAAAATTTTTGGAGATACATCATAAAGAAAATCTAAAAGACAAAAAAAAAGCAATTAAGAAAGAAGATTTTATCTCCTTTCAGAGGATAAACAACAATCTGGAGACTCAGTCATTCCTTGAATGTCTCAGAAAAACAAAATTTCTTCAAGCTATTTTAGACACTAAGAAGGGCAAACTTAACTTTCCCCAGCCCGATGAATCACGTTATATCAGTCGGGGGGGGGGGGGGATTTTGTCCCCACCCTTAGGCACATTTAGCATCATCTGGAAATTTTTTTTTTTTTGAGACAGAGTCTCACTTTGTTGCCCAGGCTAGAGTGAGTGCCATGGCGTCAGCCTAGCTCACAACAACTTCAAACTCCTGGGCTCAAGTGACCCTTCTGCCTCAGCCTCCCGAGTGGCTGGGACTACAGGCATGCGCCACCATGCACAGCTAATTTTTTCTATGTATATTAGTTGGCCAATTAATTTCTTTCTATTTTTAGTAGAGACGGGGTCTCGCTCTTGCTCAGGCTGGTTTCGAACTCCTGACCTCGAGCCATCCGCCTGCCTGGGCCTCCCAGAGTGCTAGGATGACAGGCGTGAGCCACCGTGCCTGGCCTGGAAACATCTTTGATTGTCACAACTGGAGGATGGGGTTCCACTTAGTGGTGGAGGCCAGGGAAGCTGCTGACACCCTTCAGTGCATAGGCCAGGCCCCAAGACAAAGAGTGCCCGGGCCCCAAATGGCAATAGCACCGAGGCTGAGAAACCCTGTGTCATTGTCATATCTTTCCTGAAAAGATTGCTTTTATCTCATAATGGATTCAAAATCCTATTGAATCAACGCCATGAACACATCAGAAACACGGATCGCATCATTTTCTTGTGAATCTAAAGAAATCTGACTTCAACCACCCTGCTGCACACACAAAAAAAAGTAGGAGTGAAAATTTTGAATGAAACTGACTCCACATGCAAAACTATGAAGTAAGGATAAACAGTAGCACCCAAAACACATAACAGGCCTTCCAGACAGGCAAGAGATGACTTCAGACACGGCAGGGTGGAGCCGAGGCTCGTACGGCTAATCCAGGCACCATCCTAGGCCTCGCAGTGTACCTACTCAGAGCTTGGAAATGACGTTCTGAGCGTGGATAGCAAGGTTAAAATTACTTCCATCCTGGCCGGGCGCGGTGGCTCAAGCCTGTAATCCTAGCTCTCTGGGAGGCCGAGGTGGGCGGATCATTTGAGCTCAGGAGTTCGAGACCAGCCTGAGCAAGAGCGAGACCCCATCTCTACTATAAATAGAAAGAAATTAATTGGCCAACTAATATATATAGAAAAAAATTAGCCGGGCATGGTGGCGCATGCCTGTGGTCCCAGCTACTTGGGAGGCTGAGGCAGCAGGATTGCTTGAGCCCAGGAGTTTGAGGTTGCTGTGAGCTAGGCTGACGCCACGGCACTCACTCTAGCCTGGGCAATAAAGTGAGACTCTGTCTCAAAAAAAAAAAAAAATTACTGCCATCCTAACAGAAAAGAATAGGAACTCAGGTCTTCTGTGGTTAGTTGCTAATAACACACACACACACACACACACACACACACACACACGGGATTCTTGTGAACAAAATCCATCTCAAGCCTGGGGAAAAAAAAGCATGGCCAGAAAAATCTTTCTTTACTCACTGGGTCCCAGCCAGCGGATCTTAGTGTCTGGTGCACTACTGAGTTCAGCCTCTCGCTTTCCCAGCGTGTTCCTATCACTCCCCCACCCGAACCAGCCACAGCCTTGGCTCCTACCCTCCTGAGATCAGCTGGGGCGCTTGCAGGGGTTGGTGTCTCATTGCCTCACACCTGCTTTGAAAGTCACCTTTGTCTCCGTGAATGGGAAGCTCTCTAAGCCCACCAGTAAGGCGAAAGAATGCAAAACATCTCCGCCAGCACAGCACCGTGTACACAAACTGTTTATTTAGGACAGGTAGCAACAGACTGTGGGTGATCCCACAGTTGCATCAATAGATTCTCTGTGGCCTCAGAAAAATCCACAAAGTAACCACAGTCCCAGAGATGACAAAGAATTCTTTGCAGGAGGCTTCTGCCCAGGAGGGCCACCACCTACGGTGTGCAGTCCAGGCAGTGCATGAAGGCCCCGGCCCCTCCCAGGGTCTGGGGGAGGCAGAATCCAGTCTGCACCTGGCCCGCCTTGCTGGGTTCCGGTGGAGCATTTTTCTTCTAACCCTCCCAGGGATGTGGTATCAACTTACAGCAAGCAACCTAGTGCAGATGCTTTGGTGAACAGAAAATCAGGGGAAGGTGAAGAATGATGGCTGTTCCCAGAGGTATTAATGAGGGGTTCCCTCTTAATGAACTTTGCTTTGCTCCCTGTGTTTTCATTGGAAACGAGAAAACTGCCGATCCCTATTTGTGTTTAAGCTATCATAAACGAAATAATCAGTTCCTATTAATGACCCTAATTATTCAGCTCCTATTTTTAAATGCTAGTCTTTCAGCATGCTCGAAGTGGGTGGTTTTAATTAAGCCTAATTGTAGATACGTCACATCCAAATATACACCCTACATGAATGATTAACAGGGCTTGGAATCTAGTTCACTAAACAGGGGTTGGCCCTGGGAGGTTGGTGCTTATCAAGCTGAAACATATCATATAAATTATTTTTCTGATGACGATGATGGCAGAGAGAGTTGTTTATTAGAGTCCTTTAGGGCACAGCCCAGCACCAGTCTTAGAAAAATTCTTACAGCAATTGTCAAGTTCACCAGAATCTTGTTTCCCTAACGCTCTAAGTGGCAATGTACTGATTTTGATTTGCTTCTGGATTTGTATTCCCAGATATCGTCTTCCAAAGAAAGTTATCTTCTGACGTGGCGAAATGATTTTATCATTTAAGAAGCGCTAATCTTTTATAAAAACAAATAGCCCTTCCCTAGAAGTCAGCTTTTATCGCTGACAATACGCTCTCACATTCTGATTCAGCTAAATCTCGCCTGATTCTCCAAAAGCTTGGAGTTGCTGTTTTTCCATATGAGAGGTGAGGAAATCAGATCTGAAAGGCGATCTGACCAGCACAAAAGCTCCTAGCGCAGAGCTGGGCTTAAGGATCACCTGCTTGAGATTTCGCCTGCAGGTGCCCAGCTTGTCCTGGAGATCTGACTTCCTCGGTTAGACCATCACGCCACGTGGCAGGGCAACCCGACCCAGCAGCCAACCGGGGCCGCCCTAACAAACAGTGGTGACGCAGCCTCCCCCTGCGCCCCTCCAGCTGCCTGTCTGGAGTCCACACTGGACACTAGATGCCATGAAGGATTTGAAATTATTCCCAGCGTCTTTCACAGGACACAGAAGAGCAAGCACAAGCTGTCCTCAGCACTGTACGCAGACTGCCTTAGCTGGCTTTCTGCACAGTTGCAGCAAAATGTTGCAGCGTCTGTCTTGGGAAACTGCTGTGGCTGTGATGTGCTCGTAGTGCCTTCAGTCGGAGTAGATATCCTCTCGTTCAAATCCCGCAGCAAAAAGCAAATGACCTATAGTGACAGTCATCTCCAGGGTAGGGGTTTTTATTGTTTTCAGCAAATTATTCTTCGTGGGAATATGTTTCTGATGCTCTGACAGGCAGATTCAGATGTGCCGTGACAGTGACAGAGAATTGGCACTAAATGGGATTGAAATCATGTTTTGTTTCAGGCGTGGCCTAAACCAGATCCCACTCATTGGCCCGACGTTTCAACCAAATTGCAAAGAGCTCCTTATAGTCAAGGTCAGAGGCTGGGACGTTTAGAAAATCAAGAGCTGGTTGCCGTTCATGGACAGAAGTGACCTCTAAATATTTGGCCACCCAGCACAGTTGACTTGGACGAAACGTGTAGAGGTTAGAGCCACAGATTTTGGCATCATGCATACCTGATTATGGATCTCAGCGCCTCATTTGTCTGCTGTATGACCTCAGACATGTTACCTAACTTGTCTGAGCCTCTGATTTTCTGCATCCATAAAACTGGGAAGTCATACTTAAATTATTGGGTCATTGTGAGGCTTAAATTAATTAATAGAAATAAAGAGGCTTATCCATTATAAATACCAATATGTGCCAAAGGGAAGGATGTCTTTTTTTGTATCTGAGCATTTCTCCTGAAATTAAAACATTATGATAGTATTGTATAGCAAAGCCAAAGTTACCATAATTCTTAAATATTCTCTCATGAACTGACCATTTAGAGAAGTAGCTGACATGCAAACTCCCTACACCCGACACTAGCCTTGATGGCAGTAGTCTGTTGGGTCGGTGTCTCTGCCGGTCTTGTTTACGTACAAAGGCTGAGGACACTGTGGAAACACAGTGCAAGCTGATGACAAAGGGACTCCTCCAAATCTTTCCCAGGATATGAGTTTCCCAGAAGTTAAGGAAAGTGATGAAGGAGCTATTGGAATTGTTCTGTGTACAATGGAGGATGATGTCACAATTACAACCTAAAGTTCATTAACAAAACCCCCAAACGCTTATTTTCATCATTTTATTTTTTCAAGTTGAAGTTCTAGCTGTTGCACTTTCTCCCCTCCCTGGTTCTATGACATGTCCCCCTCCCTGGTTCTATGTCGCATTTTCTCCCCTCCCTGGTTCTGTTCCCCGTTTTTAGTAAATTCACTTTAAGCGGACTCCATTCAGTATAAACTACCCTCCAGGAATAGAGGTTCATGTGTATATAAACTTATGTACGTCATTTTGCACGCAGAATAGAGGAGAAAGGGCTTCGCACGTTATATTCCATCAGCGTGAGCTTTCTTTAGGCACAAACACAAGATGAAAACATGCTGGGCAGGATTAAATTGCCTGTGTGCCTCCATGGAATGGGATGGAGAGAGAAGGAAGAGAGAGAGAGAAGAGAAAGCAAAGAGAAGAATCAAACAAATGGAAAGAGGACAGGAATTGGTTTGTGCACCTGCTTCCCTCAAAGGCGGTGCCGAACTGCCCGGGGCCCCTGAGACCAGGAAACCCTCCCACGTGGAGCCAGCGGAGCCCTAGGGTGGACGGGCCAGAGCCCGTCCAGAGTCTGCCCGACCACACGGCCAGAGTCTGCCTTGTGCATGAAGGTTGTTGCCTGAGCGACTTGCCAGATGCAGATGGAGCCTGGTTTCGCCCTCGGTCTCTCTTCCTCCCGCTCGCCGCCCATGCCTGATTCCTGGGCCCGGATTTGCTCCAGAAGCCCACCTCCCCATATTCCCCACCCTCTGCCAATGGCTCCTACCCTTGCTCCAAGCCAAGGCCGCGGTCGTACAAACACGGCTATGTGCGGGGCTCCCAGCCTTCCCGCCGGTCCCCGTTTGGATGAGTCATCCCATTACCGACCTCCTGAGCCAGCCGGCTCCCTGGGGACCGCAGCCTTCAGCCCTCGTGGTACAAAAATGATTCATTCGTCCATCCCATCCATCACAACAATAACTCGAGTCACATGTTATGGAGAGCCAAGAGGATGCCTTTCGTGCACACAGAGCCACACGGTTTGCAAATTTCTGGGATTTAACTTTACTGGGGAGGGAGAAGGCTAGAAACGAATTCCACATTTTTTCAAAGTGAATTGTAAGAGAAACCCACATCAGGCAACATCTGCGTGAATCAGTCTCCAAGGACTCAATGTAAACGGCTGTGGATATAAATAGATGTGCTTTTAAGCAAAGACAGATGTCCCGGACCGAAATGTTAAGAAAACACATAAAACCATTAAGTTCAAAGACATCTTGGCTTTTGTTTCTTTCCCAATAGGTGAATCCTTGCTGGGCTATGCCGGTGCGGGCGGAAGAGGGAACGTTGTGTTTCCCAATGAACAGGCATGTGTGCCGTGGGCAGCAGGTGCGCGAGCAGCCCGTGGCCCAGAGGGCGGCCACTCGCCCACCCAGCGTGGCTCGGGAGGCCTGGGCCATGGTGCCGTCTCCTACTCACACATTCCCGGAGCATTCGTTGATGTATTTGAAGACTCCTCCACTCAGACCTCCTGAGAATATTATTTCAGAGAGTACTGGGTGGGAGGCATTGGGGAATAAGTCACTGGAATTTGGGGCCAGTCAGGCTCGAAGTCAGTGAGAGAAGAAACTAGAAGCTGGCTGGATTCTGGAGCAAGAGGTAGTGCTGGGACTGCGGTCCTCAGGGGGAACAGGCTTGCATCTCATTTTTTCCGAGCAAGCACCTGGAATCTGAAAGATGACAGACAAATCTCTGCATCTCAGTGGGAGGGACATTCTCGGTGCGATTAGCAGGAAAGCCAGACCCAGGCAGAAAGGGTCATTTATAAATAGAGAAAATCACGTTGTTCGTGTCGGGCACTGTGCCAGAAAGCATTTTCACGTAGATTCCCTCGTTGAATGTGAGCAATGCAATAAAGAATGTAAAACTTCACAGGAATTAGAGATGGAAGGCAAGTATGCATTTTGGCCATACCACCCTTTATATGGTAAAACAATTCCGCCCCGGCCTGCCAGGGCGGCTCTGCCCTCCTTCTGGGCGGGCCCTGCAAAGACCTTCCCGGCCTTTGCCAGGAAGAGCTGAGCTTTCTCTGGGAAGGAGAGGAACCTGCAGTTGCTTGGGAAGCTCCTCAAACTAAGTTGGGGGTGCTGGGCTAGAAGGACAGTGTTCCCCCAGGTCCCAGGATGCAAGGTGCAGGCCCGGGGGCCGGGTGGGGGGCGGGGAGAGGGCTGGTGTGAGGCCACCTCTGGCACACCAGCCAGCTGAAGTTGAAGGTACAAAAGCCTAGCTTTCTTGTCATTCGTCATGAAGCCAAATGATCTGGACCTCGGTTCTTCCTCAAAGGATCCGAAAAGAAAGTCAAAACAAAGCCCCCATCACGAATCTCCTCAGGGGCATGTTATACTTACTCTTCCCAAACCTGAGCATTATTACTGATAAGAAATTACCCCTCAATCATGTGCAGAGGCGGGGCAAATCAGAAATTGCAAGCGGATGCAGGAATCAGTCAGTGATCTGAAAGTTTGGTCTCCATGCTGCCAGCCATCTGTGAATATTAGGATGAAATCAGATATTTAATCGAATATTCAAATGAGGCCATATGCGATGCTCGGTGTTTGTGGACGTGGTGTGACAGAGAAAGCCAGTGCCACATTCTTTGCCTGGGCTCACAGAAGGACTACATTTCCCAGCCTCTCTTCCATCTCCTTGGGTTTGAGGGGTGGAATGCACACAGAACTGACAGGAGTTTTCATAGACTTGGCCGTAAAGTGCCCTGAATGATCCATCAGTGACACACTCTCTTCCTTTTGTGCAATGAGCCTGGAGGTCACATATTGAAGATGGTGGCTTCACAAGGCGTAAGGAGACTGGATCCCCGAGTTACCGTGTGGAGGAGAGCCCAGGAGATCTGCCCGGGCTGCATCAGACCGTGCATGAGTGGAAACACATCTTTGCTGTGTCCGGACACAGATATGGGGATTGTTTGTTACAGCAGCTAGCATTTATTATCCTGACTCGAACATTAGTTTCTGGGAAGAATAGATAGACACCAAAATAGAGTGATCTCTTTTCTGACGTTTTTCTAATCGAGTGTGTAGTTTAAAATCACTCTCAAAGAATGGTGGAGAGAAAGGAAGCAGGGAGTGAGGGCAGTGCGAGATGCTCACTTTGGGACTGATGCACATTAGATTCCCAGAGCGAAAGCAAACTGCAAGGGTTGCTCAGTTCATTCCCTGATTCTGAGCATAGCTGTGACAGGTCACCCTTGAGGGCCAGTCTGTTCCCTTTTCCTAAATGCAGTCAAGCATGAAACTCCACAGCCAAACCTAGTAATTCTGCAACTCCAAACCCAGGGCCCTGGGGCCTCCATTTGAACACCAGTCCAAGCCCACTGCTGGGCCGTGTCTTGCCCCTCTCTCTCCTTCTCCCTGAGGAGACACACTGTGTGTCTGCATTTAGTCAGTTGCTGACACCATATCAATTCCCCACCACCCTTTTCTCTAGGTAAAATAATGCATTGCTCTCAAATTTATCAAATCTGCCCAACCATTCCTGGCTGTGCCCCAGCTCCGCCTTAGGCAGGCTGAGGCTCAGGCTCTGCCCTCAGTGAGATGGGAGAGACACATGACAAAGTTAACAGGATCCTGCTACACCTTACAATGAACGGGAGGGACCCAGGGACGAGGACCACATGAGCTCTACTGGGGGGGGTGGTGGGGGCTTCCCAAAGGAGGTGGGCTTCGAGGGGCCCTGAAAGATGGTGAGAACTTGGGAGAGTCAGGAGAGGGGTGAGGACATTGTGAGAGAATCCTGGCAGCCAGGAGGAGTGTGGGGCTGTGAGCGAGCAGGCTTGGTTGGAGTGGAAACTTCCACTGGGGAGTAAAGAGGAGGAGGGCTCAGGCGGGAGAAGAGTGAGAACCGGTCTGGGAAGGTGGGTAGAATAACGCTCCCACCCCCAAAGGCATCCAAGTCCTAATCCCTGAAAGCTGTAAACACACTACCTCGCATGGCCCAAGGGACTCTGCAGGTGTGACTAAGGGAATGACCTTGAGATGGGGAGGTCGTCCTGGATTGCCAGGGGGTCCTGCAGTGTAATCACGAGCATCTTCATGAGAGACAGGACAAAAGTGTTGTGGATCTGTTGAGATGTGTGGACTCCATCCTCCACGTGCACACAAAAGTTTGACATTTCAGGAGGCCCACAGACTTCTGGAAAATCTAGTATGCAGGCTTGCATTTGCAAGTTTATTTTTATGTTCTTTTTCTTGCATATTAAGGTTAATTCTTATCTCATTAATTTTCAGTCTTCCTTTTTTATTTCCCCAATACACATAAGCATTTAAAGCTCCAAATGTACTTCTAAGTTCAGCTTTACCTGCACTCCCTAAATTTTAATATTTAGCGTTTTCCTAATCTTTCAGTTGTAAATATTTTTACATTTCCATTATGATTTCTTCTTTGATCTTTTGCTTTGGTTATCTATTACTGCATTCAAAAATAGCTCAAAACAACGATTATTTCATTTTATATCATGATTTTGTAGGTCATGAATTTGGACAGGTTTCAGCTGGACGATTCTTCTGCTCTTCTACATGTTAACTAAGGTAACTAGTGATCTTCAATTGGGGACTGTTGGACACGGTGTATACACACATGACCACTGCAGCATGGTGATCTCAAGATAGTTGACCAACTTAGGGAAGCTCAGGATTCCCAGAGAGAGTGCTCCAGGAGGAAAGAACCTGTCAGTCTAAGGTCTGAACCTGGAAGCTGACAAAGCACCATTTCCGCCATATTCTGATACTCGAAGCAGCACACAAAGACCTCCCAGGTTCATCGGAAGGGACAGACCCTGCCTCTGGATGGGAAAAGTGGTAAAAATTTCCTGACCATTGTTTTTGGACTGAATTGTGTCCTCCGGAAATTCACATGTTGAAGGTCCCTAAAACCTCAGAATGTGACTCTTCTTGGAGATAGGGCCTTCAGAGAGGAAATTAAGTCAAAATGAGGTCTTTAGGGTTGGCCTTATAACGCCTGGTGTCCTTATAAGAAGAGGAGATTCTGACACAGACAGAAACCATGTGAGGACACACAGAGAAGGCAGCCATGTGCAAGCCAAGGAGAGACGTCTCAGAAAGAATCAAACCTGCCGACACCTTGATCTTGGACCTCTGGCTCCAGAACTGTGAGAAAATAAATTTCTGATGTTTAAGCCACCCAGTCTATGGTACATTGTTGTGGCAGCCCTAGCAAACTAATTATACCATCTCTAGTCCATATATCCATATATCCATATAATATTTATAATTGTGTTTCTTAAAGGCCAATCACATGGGTTTCTAATAGCATCATGACTAGCAAATGTGGTCTGTAATTTATCAACCATTTGAAACTGGTCGAGGCTTGTGTTTTAGCCTTTGTGTATATGTACAGCATTGGTAAATATTCTTGGTAACGTTGACAAAAAGGTGTACTCTACAGTCACTGGCTAAGAAACAAGTGAAAACTGCAGTTAAAATAACCAAAAACAGGAAACACATGTGGAAATAAACAAAGGCCACCCAAAGGAGAACAGGCAGAGGTGATTCATTCTGAGCTTGCTGTAGCTGGAGCCACTGTCACTGTGGCTGGCAGAAGCACAAGGAGCCACTGTCACTTGCAGTGGCTGGAGCCACTGTCACTGTGTCTGGCAGAAGCACAAAGTCAGGCATGCTCAAGTCCCTATCATGGAGGCAGGTTTTCAGGTTGTAATTCATTTTCACCTATGATTTACTTTGGGCTCACCAGAAAAATCACTCATTGTTAACCAGGCATCAGGTTCTACTGAAATCAAAATAATCTCTATTTGCATAACTTAGAGAAGGTCTTTGGAGAAGGAAGAAACAGACTTTGCTGCTGGCTCTGAGCAAACATTTTCTCATTAATCCTCCCCAAAACCCTACCAAGGGGTTCGACCTCCAGAGTTCCATTTTTTAGAGTAAGAAACCAGCTGTGTGCTTAAGTGGCTACCCAGTCTGGGGGCAGCAGGCTCCTACTTACCAGAAAGTTAATTCATTCCATTATCTGGCATAATTAAACTGAACTTTCCAAAGTCATTTCTATTCTACTACACAGAAGTGCAACAAAGCAGAAACAAGAAAATAATGCCTTCCATTTCTATTCAGTTTTCTGTTTTTATTATGTTTTTTAGTAGATTCCCAAACTTCCATCATTCCAGTAGGTTCTCCAATTAGAGAAGAAAACAATCTTACTTTACGTAAAAGCAAAAAATTGCATCCTTTTTGGATGCAGTGTGGCCAGCGACGGCATTTGTGTTCCCAGCATAGATTGTGCCAGGGTGACCTGGTCTATAGATTGTCAGGTTGTCAGAGTGGCTATTGATCCTCAAGACACCACTGTGGGAGGTGCTATGATCCCCTTGTTACAGCTGAGGCCCAGAGACACTGAGTACCTCACCCAAGGTCACACAGCTTGTGAATGGCAGAGCCAAGATCTGATCCACACTGCTTAGCTGCCCCTCAAAATACATCCAAAACAGAACTCGCATTTTGTATAGTGTGAACATTTAATCCTACTGGGTTGCTGCTGCACTGAATTATACCCTAGTGTGACACAAACTAAAACATCCAGTTGCAAAAAAGTAAAAATAAAAAGTAGACCTGCATACTTGAATATTAGTCCAAATGTGGCTGCTTTTTTAGCCAACTATTTCTTTTAAGATAGTGTCCTAGCATTAAGTTTTTGTTGGTTTCTAATCCCAGCTTTGGCAGTTTGGAGATAATACTCTCCCTGGCCCTGCAGGCAGAGGCCATGAAGATTTTGGGCAGGAAAGGAGTCACTTCCAAAATCTTTTTCTACAAAGACCACAGCTGAATGCCTGGGAGCACTGCTGGCTTGTAGCCCCATGACTGTTATCTCACTCTGACTTTCTAACTTTCCTGAACTTCTTCCTGAAATTCCTGCAGACCCTGACAACTCTGAGACCACCACAGAGTGGCTGTACATGTTTTTTTTTAAAGTGCTCTCTGTCTAATTAGGAACTTTCTTGTAAAATTTACGGTTTCATGGCACCATAATCGTTTTTATTTTTCCTTTCGAGCTCTGTTTCTGGATACTGGCATCCATTCAGCAAACACTGAGCACCTACCAACATAACGAGTAATGTGCATCCTTAAGAAGTCTATATTCTCTATTCACCATATCGCAGCGCAGAGAAAACCACAGTGTACCTGATTCCGGTTGATCCAGAATGTTCTTACAAATATGGTGAATTGAGCAAGGGGTCCAAGTCCTCATGATACATGGAAAGACAGACACTAACTTGGTCAGACAAACATAAAAGCCAAGACTCTCATCTTATACCTCCCCCCACAAAACTGACCAATACAGAGAGCTTGACATCTCTGCACTAAGATTAGTAAACGTCACTGATAGGAATGTCAAATTCTTATTGTGAGAGATGGGGTATTTAAGTGTTATTTCAAGAGAAATAAGCCTATGGTTCTTTGAACAATATATTTACTATCAGCATTAAGTACAGTGTAAAATAATTTAAATATTCTAATTCTTGTCTATGTAATTTCTCTAGATTTTAAAGTGACAGCTTGTCTTTTTAAGTTGGCATGAGTATGGAGCCTTAAAATGAGACAGTCGTCATAAGCTCAGATTTTCCCCCTCTATATTTAATGATAGTGCTGTTTTACAAACAAGATCAATTAAATCGTTGAAAATCTGAAGAGGGAAACAGGAAAATGCATTTTTAATTGTACAGTATAGAGCACAGTAGAGCTCTCCTAAACTCACCCCAGAGTCTCAATAAACATGGCAAGTATTTAATAATTCACATTTACAACCGCCATAAAAGCCTTATCAGCCAAATTATTTTATGATGTCAAAATGCCTTAAAAGATAAATAAGGAACTAAAATCTTAAAATGTAAGTTATCCGTTTAGAGCTGTCTATTGAGAGAGAAGATTTGCATTCTCTGAGATCAGCCTTCCTTGTCCCAGTGGCAGCCCACCGGCCTAGTCTTGCAACTTCCAGAAGCCGCTCGGCCCCTCCCCATGCACGTAGCTTTACGTTTTTACATTTTTAAGAGGAGGACCACCTGAAAGACTGGCATGCTAACAGTGGGCTACACCATGGGCTCCCCTGAGAGACCCCCGCTGACTCACCCCACCAGCCCCCAATGCCCCACCCTCCCGGATCATCACTTGCACAATTGTCGTATCGATTTTTCTATTCTACTTTGTTTCTGTGTGTCTCACAGGTCTTTGATGGGCCCAGTGACTCACCGGTGTCCCTGTCAGGACTTTCTCCCTCTTGATAACATCTAGATGACTCATGCCTACGACACCTGGCGAGCTCGGGGAAGGCACAGTTTGTTCAGGCCACACTCATTCCAAGGGCCAGCCCTTCCTGGAATGGAAACCAAAAGTCGGTGGCGACCACTCACAGCTTCATCTCTGTGGTCCCTGAGGCAGAGCGGTGGACCCACTCACGGCAGTCAGCCCTCAAGAGATCTGACCTCCAGGAGCGTAGGACTCGTCCGGCGGCCCCAGCACCAGAGGTCAACATGTGTCGAAGGCTCCCATTCTGAAGGTCAGATGCTCTTCCAAGTGTGACCGGCTGGCCCTGAGCAGGCCACTGCCCAACCCACCCTCCCGTCCAGATCCAGTTTAAATAACCTTTGTTCCGCTCATCAAAGAGGGGAATTTACTGCTGTTGTAACGACTCCTCTCACCGTACACAAGGCTACACCTGAAACACAAAGGCCTTTCAGAAAGCACAAAGGGGCATTGTGCAAACCGCCACCCGGCCAGGCAGTCGGGGGAGCAGACGCGCCAATAACAGCCGCGTGCTCCGCAGGCCCGAGACCCACCTTTGGTGGCGCCATGGATGTTGAACTTGCACCTCTCTTATTTCAAAAATATTTGTTTCTTCATGAGCAGAATGAGATACCTGGACCTCTGATGTGTGTTGAAATAATAAAGCAACAAACAAACACCTCCCTGGGGAGGGAACCTCAGCTAAGAAAAGAAGTCATGGGTCTGGCCCTGTCTGTGCTACGGACCAGCTGGGAGACCTCAGACTCTCACTGTCCCACTCGGGACCTCAGCATCTCGCCTGAAAAAAAAAATGAGGAGGTAGGAATACACCAGAGCGATGGTTCTCAAAGTGCGGCCCTAAGGATCCCTCTGTCTGGGAATCTGTAAGGTCAAAACAGCTTTCCCAGGTGTGATTTGCCTTTTGCACTCTTGCTCTCTCATGCACGAACAGTGGAGTTTTCCAGAGGCGTCCTGACATGTGATACTACAACAGGTTGAATTCAGAGGCAGACAGGAGAACCAGTTGCCTTCGATTAAGCCAGAAAGTAAGAACATTTGCAAAAAATGTAAAACGACGCCAATGCTTCACACGAGTTTTTTTGTTATTGCTTGAGAACATACTACTTTCCATTAAAAAAGTTATTCATATGATTATAGAATAGGTTTATGGTTGCTACTGTTAAATAAACAAATATTTGAAGCACTTTTCCATTTTGATTCCTAACATGGCAAAAATTGGTGGAATCACATAGACGAGAGCTTTTTGAGATCCTCAACATTTTTTAAGAGTTATAAAGGGATCCTGAGACCAAAACATTTGGTGACCACTGAGCCAGATCACCTTTAAGGGTCCTTTGATATTCTGTGGTTTGGATCTCCCTCTCTTCGTTTCATCATTTTTTTTTCTCTTTTTACCCATCTTGCACTTATTGACATTTCAAAGTCCTTTCCTCATTTATTATGCTTGTCATTTACCATGTGTGGTCCCTGTCCCCACACAAGCTCCACAAGGACTGAGATGTCTGTCTGCTCTGTCCATCAGTGCAACCTGGGCAGCCGAGAACCTGGCATGGAGCAGGCACTCGATCAATGCAGGTAGGAGGGAAGAAGAGGGGAAGGGGAGAGACGGTTCTTTCAGCAACTGTGTAATCAACAGAGCACGTGGCACTACCTCTGTTTTGCAGAAGAGAGGGGACATCAGGAATGGAGGGCTCTGCACACGCTCACGTGGCAGGTGGCAAAGCCAGGGTTCCTGTCATAGCTCCTGTTGTCACATGACTCTGCTATCTGACCCTCGTAAGGCAGCCCCTTCCCCTCCGGTGGAGCCAGGGGGTGTCTGAGTCCCCTGCAGTTGGTATTAGCAGAGAACCTGTGTCCAGTGGACCCCGAAAGGTTTGGGGACTCTCCTTCCACAGTGTGTGCACAAGTTCCTGATAAATGACCTCAGGTCCCTTTGGAAGAGATGAGGAGGAAGGCTGGGATGGGCGTGGGTGGCGGAGGGCTGGGTCCTCCCTCAAGGGTCCAGACCCTTCGTTCAAGGGTCTCTGTGTCTGTGAACATACACGGGCGCTGGAATCAGTCCAGGGCCTCCCAAGTTCACAACTGGCGGTGCAGGTCGGGCTGTGCATCACCAGACCTGACTGTTTCCAGCCAGCTGTGCCAAGTGTGTCCTCTGCCAGGTGCCCGTGGTGGCTTTTGCTCCGATAAGCCCAGTAAGTAACCAAGAGCGCAGACCAGGCCTTGCTTACTCTTCTGCAAACCTCTGGGAGTGAAGAGCGAGTTTTATGCTCAGCCCCCCCACGAGGCCCAACCTGTTTCAATCTCAGCCTCTCCCGTCGCCACCCCCAGCCTGGAAGTCACCACCTTGCAACTCCTCTAGGAGATCTCTGTGCTTTCTTCTCCCTGGACACACAAGGCCTTGGCGAAAGAAGATTCTTTTGGGCCTTAGGAAGCTTGGCGTCTCCAGGGAGAAGCAGGCAAAACTGAGCATTGTAGCCCCAGAGATAAGACCGGAGAGTGGGGTCGGGGGGTGTGGAGGTGACTGTGGGATCAGGGACAGAGCCGGGCACCCAGTACACAGCACTGGCCACATGTTCTCTTTCCTGCTGACTCTCGTGCCCTTCCCTTGGCTGGATTTTGGGGCTCCCGGGGAAGGGGGTGGGGAGGGGAGTACTGGGAGGAGACACTGGCCGTACACATGAAAGCCAGGCTGTTTGCATTCTATTTGAAGAACCATGCAGAGACCCTGGGTGTTTTTCAGCAGGGGAATAACATAATGAAAGGAACGTACGGATGCACCCCCAGGATATTACAGGTTCAGTTCCAGACAGTGCAATGAAGTGGATATGGCAGTAAAGTGAGTCACACAAATTTTTGGGGGGGTTTCCCAGTGCATGTAAAACTTATGCTTAAACTATACTGTAGTCTATCTAGTATGCAATAATACTCTAAAAAGCAATGTATGTCCCCTAAGTAGAAACATTTTATTACTAAAAAATTCTAATGATCACCTGAGCCTTCAGCAAGTGGTAATGTCTTTTGCTGGTGGAGGGTCTTGCCTCGATGTCGTTGCTGCTGACTGACCAGGGAGGTGGCTGCTGCAGGCTGGGGTAGCTGTGGCAACTTCTCAAAATAGAACAATGAGGTTTGGCACATGGCTCGACTCTTCCTCTCAAGATATATTTCTCTAGCATGTGATGCTGTTTGATAACATTTTACCCATAGTAGAACTTCTTTCAAAATTGAAGTCTGTCTTCCCAAACCCTGCCACTGCTTAATAAACTGAGTTTACGTAATATTTTAAATCCTTTGTTCTCATTTCAACAATGTTCCCAGCATCTTCACCAGGAATGGATTCCATCTCAAGAAACTCTTTCTGTGTTCATTCCTAAGAAGCAACCCTTTATCCGTTCAAGTTTGCTCATGAGGTTGCAGCAATTCAGCCACGTCTTCAGGCTCCACTTCTACTTCTAGATCTCTTGCTATTTCCGCACCATCTGGAGTGACTTCCTCCACTGAAGTCTTGGGCCACTTGGTCATTCATGAGTGTTAGAATCGATTTCTTCCAAACGCCTGTTAATGTTGGTATTTTGACCTCCTCTCATGGATCATAAATGCTCTTCATGGCATCTAGAATAGTGGATTATTTTCAGAATGTTTTCAATGTACTTTTCCCAGATCCAACAGACAAATCACCCTCTATGGTAGCTATAGCCTCGCAAAATGTATTTCTGAAATAATAAGACTTGAACGTTGACATTACTCCTTGATTCATGGGCTACAGAATGGATGTTGTGTCAGCAGGCATGAAAACGACATTCATCTCCTCATACATCTCCATCAGAGCTCTTGGGTGAGGAGGTACATTGTCGACAAACAATAATATTTTGAAAGGAGTCCTTTTTTTCTGAGCAGTGGGTTTCAGCAGTGGGCTTAAAATATGCAGTAAACCATGTTGTAAACAGATGTGCTGTCATGCAGGCTTTGTTGTTCCATTTCTGGAGCACAGGCAAAGCCAATTTAGCATCATTCTCCAGGGCCCTGGAATTGTTACAATGGTGAATGAGCATTGGCTTTAACTTAAAGTCACCAGTTGCATTAGCCCCTAACAAGACAGCCGGACTATCCTTTAAAGCTTTGAAGCCAGCCATTGACTTCTTTCTGGCTATGGACATCCTAGATGGCATCATCTTCCAATAGAAGGCTGTTCTTTCTACACTGAAGATCTGTTGTGTAGTGTAGCCACCTTCATCAACAGTCCTAGCCAGAGCTTCTCGGTAACTTGCGGCAGCTTCTATGTCGGCACCTGCAGTCTCATCTTGAACTTTCATGTTAGGGCAATGGCTTCTTTCCTTAAACATCATGAACCAATTTCTGCTAGCTTCCAACTTGTCTTCTGCAGCTTCTTACCTCTCTTAGCTTTCATGGAATTGAGGAGAGTTAGGGTCTTGCTCTGCCCTGGGCTCTGGTCTAAGGGAATGATGTGAGTGGTTTGATCTTCTATCCAGACTGCTAAAACGTAACTCCATGTCAGCAATGAGGCTGTTTTGCTTTCTTACTGTTCATGTATTCACTAGAGTAGCATTCTTCATTTCCTTCAATAGCTTTTCCTTTGCATTCACAACTTGCCTAACCATTTGGTGCAAGAGGCCTAGCTTTTGGCCCGTCTCAGCTTTCAACATGCCTTCCTCACTACGCTTAACCATGCCTGGCTTTTGATGTAGAGTGAGAGACGTGTGACTCTTCCTCTCACTTGAATACTTAGAGGCCATTGTAGAATTATTAATTGTTCTTATTTCAATATTGTTGTGTCTTAGGGAATAGATAGCCCTGAGGTGAGGGAGAGAGATGGGCATGGGCTCATTGGTACAGCAGTCAGAACACACACAACATTTGTCAATTGAGTTAGCTGTCTTATATGGGCACGGTTCGTGGTGCCCCAAAATAATTCCAACGGTAACATCTAAGATCCATGGTCACAAATCATCATAACAGATATAACCGTAATGGAAAAGTATGAAATATTGTGAGAATGACCAACATGTGACACAGAGTCACGCAGTGAGGACCTGCTTTTGGAAAAAATGGCACTGATGGGCTTGCTTGACACAGGGGTGCCACAAACCTTCAATCTGCAAAAAAATACAATAAAGTACAATACAGTGAGGTGCAATAAAACGAGGTATGCCTGTGTTAGGAAGCGCATCTGGCTGCCTGGCGTCGTATGGACTGAAAGGAAGATACCAGAGGGCGGCTATCTGATTGGAAAACCACTGCCAGACGCTATAGTGCCTGTCCCTGAGAGATCAGTGAGAACAGAAAGATTGATTATTGAAGAGATTCAGGAGCTAGAATCCACAGGCCCCCTTTCCAGAGTAATTCAAAGTGAATAAGAGATGGCGGAGTCTGAGGATTGTCCCTGGGTGACTGGGAGGTAACCCAGGAGGAGGGGGTGTGTTTCAGGGATGGAGGTGCTGGGCCCCCTGCTTGTCCCGTGGGGATCCATTCCCAGCACAGCCTCGTCCAGCCAAAGACAACATTTCCCAGTCTGCCTTGCAACAAGATGAAGTCATGTGACCGAACATCCAGACCAATGGGGCTGCCTCGTGCGATTCTGATGCGTGCCTGTAGGAGGACTTGTCTCTACTTCTCCTTCCTCCTTTCCCAGGGTGCACTGCGGGTGTGGTAGTGAGCCGTCTCCAGCCAGGTGGACAAGGGCAGAACACGACAGGAGGAGCCTGGTCCTAACATCACTGAGCCACCAGACCAGCCTCGGGCCACCTTCCCTAAGCATTATGGGAGTCATCTCATTTAAGCCCCTGTATCTGTGCTCTCCTGTTGCTGCATGTTATCCCCAAGTATCACACTGCACAAGGGCAGAACGATTTGCTTCTGTTGTGTTTCAGGTGGCCCGTACATTGAGAGACTGCGTCTCTGAATCAGGGGTTCTCAAAGCCACCCTTCCTCTGCCCACGGGCTTGTATGTATTTGTGGCACCAAGAACACCTGGGAAGTGCCCTCAGCACACAGCAGCCCAGGGACAGAGGCCGTGTGGGCCTGCCGGGTGCGACTGTGCAGTGGGGGACCCTCTACGTCTGCTGTCGGGAGTGAGCCCGGAGACACGCCCCCCTGGATGAAGTGCCCAGGGTCACTAGGATTTCCTGCCAGGTTTCTTGGAGAAGCAGATAAGGCAAAGGCGGCAGATGTTATTTGTTCTTCCGCGGGATGTTTTGCGCAATGTCTTGCGTCTTCATGGGTAGTTATCCTAAAACAGCTAACCATCCCCAGGTGACGTCACCGCCGAGGAAGAGTCCTAGTGACATACCACGGGCTTTGCCTGAGTCATTATTTATTCGATGACTTGCTTATCAGGGTTATAGGTGGCCCAAAGCAGACAATAACTGAAGATTCTTTGGATAACAAAGCCAAGGGTCATAAAGATCTTGAGAGACTGGAATGATGCACTGAGTCTAGACAGTTTCATCATCCCACCCACCCATCCATCGCCCATTCCTTCAGTGAGCACACGTTCATCAGCGTCTAGAACATGCCACATGCTGCTGCAGGTGCTAGGACCCCCCTGAGACGATGAGGGTCCCACTCCCACTGACCTTGTGTTTGAGTACGTGGAGAAAGACCATAAAGTAAAACAGGCAGATGAGTTAATAAGATGGTTTTGTGGAGATACTATGAGAAAAGCAGTATTAGCACAGCGTGGCAGCGATGGGAAGGTCAGGCTCCTTCAGAAAGGGCTGCGCTGGGCAGGTGACACTTGCCTCAGTGAGTAGAAGCAGCCGGGCTTGCAGAGGCAGGCGGAAAGAGCATTCTGGGGAACAGCAAGTGCGGGCCCTTGGGGGGCGGGGCATGGGCTGGGCTATTCCGGGAAGCACGGCGGTGTGGCAGGGACCAGGTCATGGAGGGCTTAGAAGGAGTTTAGATTCTGTGTTCTCTGGGGGATGAGAACCTCTGAAGGATTTTAGGGAGAGTGGTGGCCTGTGGGGCATGGGTCACAGGAGGTGAGCAGGGGCGTGCTGCAGTCGGGGCATCGCGTTGTGGTCCGGGGGCATGACGGTGGTGCCTGGGGCACTAGAGAGGAGGCTGGGTTTTGAGATGTGCGAGTGTGATGAGGTAGCGTCCAGAGCATCCGCAGAGGGCTCACGGGGGGGGGGGGGGGGGGGGGGGGGGGGAGAAGAGAAATGAAGGATGCTTCCCAGGGCTCTCTCTAGAGCAACTTGGTGTGCAGTGGTAGCAGTTCTGGAGACTGTAAGCCCTTTTCTCCATCTCTGCCAGTATAACTGGCTGGTCCAAGCCAGCCCGGTCACTTACCTTTACTCCCACTGCGGTCACCTGGTGGGCCACTCAGCTCCCATCCCTCCTGACCCCTCCCTGTGGTCTAGGATTGATTATGTCCAGTCGACATCAGTGCCCCCAGCCGCTAACAAGTGGGTTGGAAGGAAACCCAAGTGTGGTTCACATGCAGGTAACAGACACGCAGGTGGGCACCATCTGGGACCATCCTTGCACATCGGGACTTGGGCATGTTTCTGGTCTGGGAGGGGAACAAGGATACCAGCAAGGGAGACGTCTGAGCTAAAGGAATGAGACCAAGGCAGAAGCCCACCCAGAAGACCAGGGTCAAGGGAAGGAGAGTAGAGACTGAGGGTTCTTGGGACACAGAAGTGACCCTGGGCTGGCCAAGGCACAGTCCAATGTCTACCAGACCCTGGGGATGGCTATAGGTGCACTTTGGTTCCTGTCTAGGAATTCACAGGGCCAGCCTTTCTTTGCCAACTCAGGAACAGGGAATGGTTCAGATTCAAATTTGAGGGGTCCCGGAGGACTTGACTCTGAGAAACCAGACGCGACCAGGAGCTGGAGAGCCAGAGATGACCTGCTGCTTCTTTCTAATTTTCTGGTCGCGGACACCTCCCCCCATTGTTAACATGTAACCGATCTCAATTTGTAAGCTCTTATTCTTTTCCATGATTCTCTTTCTGCCTGAATTGCAGACAGTGACTCCTCCCCAGGGATTGTGCTGAACGTTTCGACCATGGAAATGCCACCGCATTACGCATGCTGCCCCCACCGGCTGAGGCCATTTGATAAACCCTTTTTCTCAAGTTCATCATGCACTGAATGTCAAAGATCCCAACGACTAACCTGAGTCAACGTTTACTCTTTACCTGGTTTTGCGAATTTACCTAGCACTCTCTCGCTCTAAGACTCCTCACATTCCTCGGATGCTTTGCAACTCTTTGCATGCACCCCAGCTCTCTCCCCGCCCCTCCTGGAGGAGTCACTGCTCACGATGACATTGCACTAGGCTGCTGGGACAAATTGCCACAAACGTGGTGGCTTAAGCAAGAGAAACTTACTCTTTAGTGGCTGTTTCTGCCCTGAAACTTACTCTTTCAAGGCAGAAGTCTGAAAGCAAGGGGTCGGCAGGGCCACACTCTCTCTGTGGGCCCCAGGGGAGGACCATCTCTCGCCTCTGCCAGCTTCTGTGGTCCCCGACACGCCTTGGCTTGTGGCTGCATCTCCCCAACCTCTGCCTCTGTCCTGACCTGGCCATCTCCTTACCTCCCATGTCTCTCCTCTGTGTGTCTCCTGTAACCACACTTGCCATTTGCTTCAGGGCCCACTGGATGACCCAGGAGGATCTTATCTTGATCCTTCATTTACTAGATCTGCAAAACCTTTTTTCCAGTTAAGGTCACATTCATAGGTTCTAGGAGTTAGGACACATATATTTTTTTTTGGGGGGGGGAGGCACCATTCAACCCACTTTAGAGACACACCATTCTCTCTTATACAGAGCTACCATGCAGGCTGAGAGCTCCAACCACGTCGAGGTGAAATACAAGCTGGGCAGGGGTAAGGCTCCCTTGCTAGCCACGTGCCCGCAACAACAAAGATGTGTGTTTCAGCCAAATTGTAAAACATGTGGGGTTTTAGGACTGCTCTGAAACATGAAGGCAACCAACATTGCAGCCTCAAATGCCAAGGGTCAAGATGTTCCCCCTTCTGCAGAGCACAAGGAAGTCGTATGCTTGAAGTGGGATGTCGTTATTCACTGTCTGCTAACAAGTTGGTACAAAGAGCAGAGATCTAGGGCTGGCCCTCAGCATAGCCAACCAGGCCATGAGGCCAGGCTGAGTCACTATGTCCTCAGCGGTCAACCCGGATAACAGTGCCTGCTCTGCTAATCACAGGGCAAGGGGCAAGGGAGCTGGCATCTGGGGAACCGTTTGTAAATTTCGAAGGGCTACACACATGCAGAGTGCGTTCTACTTGTTTGTTTTGGTGGGTAAACACTCTAGAAAAAAATTCAGAAGATTTTACTCCTGAACCCTCTAGAAGTTTGCTCTGTGACTTTGAGCAAGTCACTTCAACTGAAGATAGTAATGCTACCCAATATAAGTACTGTCATAGAGGGGTCCACCTAGGAAAGGTATAAAGTGCCATACAAATGTAAGGTTCTATCACTATTAGTTTTATCATTTCAGCAAAATAATATAGAAGACATCACCCAGTATATTTACATCTTTTCATTGATAAAACGTTTAACATATGCATGTTAGTACTTACATACATTTTATATTTTCCTTTGCAAGGCTGATGAAAATTCATCCTTGGAATTAATTAGTATAATTTATTCAACAGATATTTACTGAGTGCTGGGTGTCAGGAAATGTTCTCAATGTTGCAGAAATGTAGTGAACAAAACAGATACAAGTCTTGCCCTAAGGGGGGCGGAATTCATGTTGGGAGACAGAGTATTTTCAACAGAAAAAATAAAGGATGTTAAATAATGATAAGGGCTTAAGAAAAAAATGCTCATGCTGTGTCAGAAGGGAGTTATTGAGATTTTGGATGCGGCAGCCAAGCACCAAAGGTGACTATTTAAGTGAAGACCTGGCAGAAGTGAGGACAAGAGTCACTGCAAATCCGTGGAAGAGCTTTCTGGGGAAAGGGGACGGCATCAGGAAGGAGTCTGCCTGGTGCTGGTGCCCAGAGGGGAACAGGAACTTGGAGAAGCCAGGGAAGTGGAGGCAGCAGGTGGTGAGGCCTCTTTGGGCATGGCAGGACTGGAGATTTTCCTCTGAGTCACATGGGGCCATTGGAGGGTTTTAGCTAAGAAAGGACAGGCTGACCGGTGTTTTAACAGGGTTCCTCCGGCTGCCGTGTTGAGAACAGACGTAACATTTAGAAGTCTTAAGAGTATAAATACTTGAATTCACAAGTCACACTGAAAAGTCATTTTTAAAATGTCAAATGCCTACTTTTCCCCCTAAACTAGAGCAGGTGGTTCTTGCAGAGAAATAGTTCACTCATTTTTCTATACAAACGCCAAAGAGTAGGATGAAAATAAAGAAACAAGAAGGCACTAAATTGCTAAGTTTAGTCCAAGGTTCTTTTTGTTGCCAAGGAACGCACATGTCCCAGCTTACAGCAGGGAAGGGGCCACCTTTGTCTCTCCCCCACCCGGGGAGTCAGGCTATTTCAGGAGCAGCCAACTGGCCCAGAGCTGGGGGGCTGCGGGGCCGCCGTAGGACAGGTGGGCCCCAAGAGAAGCCTGTGATGGCCTGTCCAGTGCCACCCAGGCCCCTGCTGCCCTCCATGGCTTTGCCTCGCCCTCTACTGCCCAGGTCCTGGGAAAGGACATCGAAGGTTTGGGTATCATAAAAATTATAAAATAGTACATGTGCCATAAAAAGGGCTGAAGCACTGATACACACTACAATGTGGATAAGCCCTGGAGATACCATGCTCGGTGAAAGAAGCCGGATAAAAGAAGGAGATGGGGGATAGTGGGCGGACAGCTGATAGGAACAGGTTCTTGTTTGTTACAGCAAGCGTTCCAGCGGAGGGGCCAGAGGACAAACCGAGCGGCACACGGAGAGTCGGAGAATCAAAGTTTACACTCGCTGGCGGGCTCAGAGGGGCCTCGCCACCAAATTCTGAGCCCCGTCTACCCTGTTTTTTCCCATTTTCATTAAGTTGGGGTGGTCCAAGGGGTGGGGTATCAGGTGTAGGTTAGTTGACCATGTCAGGTAATAGGTTTAGTGTTATGCTGATGCACCAGGTAATAGGGTAGTTGATGCGCCAGTTAACAGGTTAATATCATGCTGATGCACGTCTTTTGTGAGGGGTGGGGTCTCAGGTGCCTGAAGCGCCAAGTAAGAGATGGGGGTTTTCCTTATCAGTTGAGTTGATAAAAATGTTCTAAAATTGACTGGGGTTGCATTTATCCATGAATATTCTAAAAAACGTGGAATTATATACTTTAAACCGGTTGCCATGGTCTGAACGCTTGTGTCGCCGCACTTACAAGGGGGTTCTGTCCTGGGTCCGATCACTCGCCACACAGAAAGCCAATTACTGAGACAAGGAGGACTGCCCACGAAGAAAGGTAAATTATTACAGATGGAAGATGCGAAAGCCGCCTGGAATCCATCGCCCCGACCAACTGGGCGTAGGGGTCCTTATAAGGGGTTCAGGAAGGTGCCCGTGTGTGTTGGCGCGGGTTGTGTTGAAAGCAACGCGTGCAGGAGATCTAATTCCTGTTAGAGCGGGGAACCGCAGTACCACAGAACAAAGAGACAGAGTCACTGAGACAGAAATCATCAAAAGGAGTTTTACTGACTAGCTCAAGCTAGGGTCCGAGTCTCACAGTGCCACGGCAGCGGCCTCTATTCTGACAAGGACCGCCCCCCTTGGGTTCTGGGTATCCCTTCCTTAGTAATTTTCTCCCTCTCCCCTCCCGCAGTCGTCTTCAGCAGTTTATTCCATCTCTTTTCTGGTTGGCTCTGGTTGGTTCCTCTTACCAGCTGATTGGTTCTGGCGTTAGGGCTTTTCCTCTGCATTTTATTTCAGCATTTCACTGCAGAGTCATCCGGTGTTTGGCCCCCTCCCCCTGTCCCAGGGCTTTTCAACCTCTTATCAGGAAATGACCTGTGGTTACCACCTGTTGAGACCCAGCACCTGCTGAAGCCTGCCATAGCTTCACTTAAGCTGTATATTGTAAGCAAGCAAGCTGGGGGGACAGAAGCTAAAATAAGTTGTTAGCTTTGAGCTTTTCCTATAATTTCAATTTCTTACAATTCCGAAGTCACAGGTTGGGGACAGACAGTGGGTCTTGGCATTGTAATCCCGGGAAGAGTCCGCCATTCCTAGGAGACAACTCAAAAGGTAAAAGTGCTAGTTAAACAGAAAGATTATAATGTTCAGGTCATCAAGCCTAGCTGGCCTGGGAATGCAAAGCCTAAGAAAGCTATAGGGAAAACATATATCGGGGTGTCACTTTGTGTTTTTTCATGGAGCTAATTATATACTTGTGCTCCCCCAAATTCATATGCTGAAACCTTATTCCCAGGGTGACGGTATTAGAAGTCGGGGCCTTTGGGAGGTGACTGGGTCATGAGGATGGAGCCGTCTTGGATGGGATTAGTGCCCTTATAAAGAGGCCCGAGGGAGCCCTTTTGCCCTCTGCTGTGTGAGGACTTGGTGAGAAACAGAGAGACCTCACCACACACCAGATATGCTCGTGCCTCTACCTGGGACCCTCCCAGCGTACAGAACTATAAACACATTTCTGTTATTTATAAATTACTCAGTCTAAGGTATTTTGTTGTAACAGCAGGAATGAACTAATACTGATAAGGAAAATCCCATCTGTTACTTGATGTTTCAGCTACCTGAGACCCCCACCCCTCAAGGAAGACCTGCATCAGCATAATATTAACCTATTACCTTGTCCATCAGCATAACACTAAACCTGTTACCTAGTGCATCAACTAATCTATTACCTGGCACATCAGCATAACACTAACCCTGTTAACTGGTACTTCAACTAACCTATTACCTGACATATCAATTAACCTATTACCTGGCTCCTTAGCCACCTGAGGCCCCATCCCTTGGACCACCCCAACTTAATAAAAGTGGGAAAAATTCGGTAGCCGGGCTTAGAATTTGGTGGCAAGACCCCTTTGAGCCCGCCGTGAATAGTGTGCCGCTCAGTTTGTCCTTGGGACCACCCGCTCTAACGTTTGCTGTTAACAATACTTGGGCAATAAAGGTGTTTATACATGTGTGTGTTACACGTATACACATAAATACACATATACCACACAAACACAAACACTATGTTCTTCTGTGACATCTAAGAAATGTTAATGATCACAACTAGAAGTATTTAAACCCGGCCAGGAAAGCCTTTTAAACTTGTACTTCCAACTCCCACTGTCAAAGAAGAAAGGATAATGTGAAGAGACTGAATGAACCTGACACCACGGTCCTGGGGCTGACGACTCACAGTCCTGGATGTGCCATGTGTGGGCAGAGCCCACGGGCTCCCTGCACAAGGAGCAATACCCCGCCCAGGACCAACTGCAGAGTTTGTGAGGCCTGGTGCAAAATGAAAATAGGCCTCTTGTGCATAACTTAGTATGACTTCCAAGACAGCCACAGCAGAGCATTGAACCAAGTGCTTATGCTCTGAGGAGTGTTTCTTTGCTAGGAAAACTGGAGCAAGTCTGCGAGCAGACTTGAGACTTGCATAGCAGTCTGTGAGAATCTTCCAGAAGATGAGGGTTGGTAGTCCTCCACCTTGAGAGTCAAGAGTGGGATGCTGGCACTCTTCCCACTTCAATCTGCACCAAATGGGCATGTCCCAGGGGGTGAGGCTCAGCATTTAGCAGTAAAGACAGTGTTGGCCTAGAGCAGAACACATGAGGCCAGGGGGCTTTACATCACAGCTATAGACAAGACGTGCTGATATCTCAGCTGGTCTGAAATAGACATAGACCAAAAACAGCAAATGTGAAGAAGTAGGGGAAGAGACTTGCAGCAATTGGAAAGCCATTCCTCCAAAAAATCAATGTCACTTAAATACTCCAATTTCCGAATGACCTATTCACATACCTGCTTAAGTCTGTCTGTTACATTATTTCGAGTTAACATTTTAATCCACCTTTTATTTTGTTGCCAAAAGCAGCATGTGAGTTAACCTTACTTAATCATTTGCTAGACTGACTGGCACAATAGTGACTAACTCTTAGTTTGTTCAAAGACTAGTGGTTCTGTTTTCCAGTTTGCAAAATAAACAGTCAAGTCAATCCTTGGAGCATTATTCAGTTCAGTGCCTACTGTGGGAATCATCTTATGATTCAGAAAAAAACACCACTACAAAATCATATACCTGCACAGGTCTGACTCAGTTCAGACACATTTATTTAGGGATTATCAATTTCACAGAATACAACAGGTCCCTCTTACTATCTGGCTGTTCAGACTTGCCCAAAGCACGTCACCGTGCAGTTTAATATCATGGTGGATTTTCAAGGTGGTTCATGTACTCCAAGAGTACTGCCTTATAAGGGAAAATGACTGTGTCGTGGTGGGCAACCGGGCAGGAGGCCTCAAGTGTGGTCCCAGCCTCGTCAGGAAATAGCCATGTGACCCTGAGCAAGGAGTTGATCCACCTTGGGCCTCAGTTTCCTTATCTATAAAAACAGGACTTGGTCTCAGTTACCAACTCCCTAAAATTTTTCCCAGTTTTAAAATTCAGTGTTTCATTCCCTGGTTTCTTTCGCCCAAAGGCAAGAAAGTTATAGTCAAAGAAACCATTGCTCCACCTGACATCACTTGAGTTTATTCCTTGTTGTGAACCATAACCTTGCTTAGAGTTTGGGGCAGCCAGGGACCAAGGATGGCCACAGGCAGGGGATGGAGGAGGAAGCCTACCTGGGGTCAGGGGACCTGCCGCTTATCCATCATCCGAGAGACTTAATTATGTGCCAGCCTTGTTCTAAGCACTTAGCAAACCGAGGAGGCCCAGAGGGGCTTGCAGGTGGCTGCTACGGAAGGCTGGGCTGGGGTCTGGCCCCCGGCGGCCTGGCCCCATGGCTGCCCTTCAGAGGTTAAGATAGCAGGATCGATCTGGTTATCATCTTTTCATGCCACAGGGAGCCCAAGGGACCAAAGAGGCTGGCAACAAGCAGAGGACTTTATAAAGGAACATTAGGAAAAGTTGTTGGCCACTCCCCTCACCCCCAGAGAGTATCATATCTGCTATTCTGAGGAGTTTTAACAAAGATACTGCGCACTGCCTGCTCTTGCATAGTTGGGGACCGCCTTGATGACAGGCAGCTTGATGGCCCCACACTGGTCGCGGATTGCTGGTACCTGCGCCAGCCTGCAAATGGGCAAGGTTGGTCAGATTTAGAGGTCGGGGTAGGTGGCGTTATCAATCCCTCGACCTCAACGTGCACCAGTGGAACAGCCGCCAGACACCGCCATGAACGGTCAGCACAGCAAACACAGGCACAGTTTATCCGAGAATGAAACGATTTCTGTCTCCAAGTGATTCCTTTCCTCTCCCGCTGCCCACACGGACAACTGCCAAAGTCTCGCCGTGAGTGTGAGCTTGTACAGTCCTGTGCACTGTTCACTTTTACTTTAAGGGCAGGGACTCAGCTTTACTCACCTCTGTCCTCCCAGCACCCGCGTTTGCTAAATGAATAAATGACGTGCCCCAGACTAAATGACGTTTATTTAACTTGCAACTGGAAACCACCACAAACTGTATGTCGACTATTGATTTGGATTTCAAGGTAAATACAGACGTGTTTCTAAGGAGATGTTTGTGTGTGTGTGTGTGTGTGTGTGTGTGTGTGTGTGTGTTTAAGGATGACTTGGTAAGCTAATCGTTTTTCATAATAATGTCTGGATTCAAAACGACTCTTGACCTGCATTTTGCTCTCCAGATAGTTTGTATTTCCGACACATATAGTCTACTATCACCTCCTTTTCCTCCCCTCTTCCGTGAGCTTCTCTCTTTCTTAAGGGAAACGAGTTAAAATTGCTCTTAAACTCAGTCTGCCATAGTGTAGCTTATCACCCCACCCCTGTGCCTCCTGACTTTTAATTTCCTTCTGACACCTTCGACTTTTGATCTTGAACCACACGGGCTGTGCTTTTATTGGGTTTAATTTACCGTAAAGCTCAGTGTTCCCTGTGAATCGTGCCATAATAGTCAATGAATAATCCCAGGCTTCAGCCAGGCCGGGTCTTAACTCTCATGAGTAACTAGGAAATCAACCAATAACAGGCAAAATAAAAGTGTAAGAAACTCCGATAGGGCCGCAGAACCAGGATAAGCTCTTTCATTATGAGCGTGTCAGTGCACACGTGCAGAGATGGGTTGGCCGCAGAACAGCACCCAGGGCAGGGATCTGCCCAGGCGAGGCCAGGCCTCCTCAGCGGGAGGAATAGGACCCGAGTGGGAGTCCAGGCTCACGGTGACTGCGACACACAGGCCAGAAGCCTCCCACCCCTCTCGGCTCTGCCATTTGGACTTCGGGCCATGATCGTTTTCCATAGGGTGTCCCACATTTAAACCTGAGACAGTAGGGATTTTTTTTTTTTTTTTTTTGAGACAGAGTCTCACTTTATTGCCCAGGCTAGAGTGAGTGCCGTGGCATCAGCCTAGCTCACAGCAACCTCAAACTCCTGGGCTCAAGCAGTCCTGCTGCCTCAGACTCCCAAGTAGCTGGGACTACAGGCATGTGCCACCATGCCCGGCTAATTTTTTTTTTCTATATATATATTAGTTGGCCAATTAATTTCTTTGTATTTATAGTAGAGATGGGGTCTCGCTCTTGCTCAGGCTGGTCTCGAACTCCTGAGCTCAAACGATCCGCCCACCTCGGCCTTCCAGAGAGCTAGGATTACAGGCTTGAGCCACCGCGCCTGGTCAGTAGGGATTTTTTTTTTCATGTATATGATAGTTTTTTCAAAGAGTTTTCCATTAAAAGCTCCCAGAAGAGAGGTCAGAAAAAGAAACTTAATGGCTATATCATTTTGAGCCCCTCTCTCTGCCCTGCGCTCAACATTCTGATAAATTCTTTACAGATTTGGTTCTGTGTCTAACCACACAGACTGAATGACACAGGTTCCACAGTCATCCATCACTCTGTAGAGGAGGCCCGAGGTTAGGGAAGAGAGGAAGGCTCTGCTGTCAGGCACCGGTTGTCTTCAAACTCCTGTGCTCCTATCTTGCTATCTTGCAGCTCATCTAGGTTAGAAACTGCCCGGCATAAGCAAAGAGCTGCCTCCCAGCCCCCAGCCTTTGCCAGTCCTGCAAGGAGAAAAGATGTCTCAGTGCTAGATGCCCCTAAGCATCTAGCACCAAGCCAGGCAGGCAGGACAGCCGGTGCTCTGGCACAAGGCAGTTGCTTGGGCAGCTGAGCTTCTGGGAACAGCTGTCTGCACCCAGCTTCTCAGACACTAGCAAGGGTTGTGTTGAGTAGCCCGAGAGAAAAAGACCGTATATTAGCTGAAATTGCAGCCCAGATGAGTCAGTATTTTCTGCTACTGTTAAAAAAAAAAAATAGTAGCATACTGTTCATGTCTCCATGGTAACGTACTATGGATCTGTATTCCATTTATGGAACTCCTTCTTGACCTATCTGTGTTCTTTGATCCCAGCCTGAAAATACACCAAGAAGCCATCAGAAGCAATCCAATCTCCAAGAACTATCAACCCCCCAGGACCTGGCTGTTTCAGCAGTTTAGATTCCGCCTCTGACCCATGCGATGGTGATGCCTGGAGGCCTTCAGCTACCCAGAAATACTAAGGCGCAACCATATTTCAACTATCCGGATAACCCCTCGATTAAGAGTTGCCATGGAAACCGGGAACCCTGAGTTCACAGAGAAGCGGGGACCTTCCCGGAACTGCAGTCCTTGAGAGGCACCCGCTTTCAGTCCCGCGGCCTCTGAACTGGGCTTAGCTGTTTCCTACACACGTTCAGGAAGCTAAACCTCCCTGCAAAATACTGAGCATCGGATCCGAGTCTAAGCAGGAAATGCTCGCGTTATTCTAACACGGACTAGGGGGCCTTCCGATGAAAATGGGAACCGCAGGACGGGTGGTGGTTTGGACCGTGGGTTTGGGGGTCGGAGAAGCTCGGGTCTCACCCCTGAACTCTCGGGTTGTACCACGAGGCGGGTTACCTCCCGAGCGGGAGCGACCACGCCCCGGGCAGCTGCGTAGACGCCCGCGGCGCGCTCTGCCGGCCACGGCGCCCTGGGCTCCAGGGGGCGCCCTCCCGCGGGGCCCGGCGACCCGCGACGCGGGGCAGGCAGGGCGGTCGGCGCCGCAGGCCCGGCCCGGCCCAGTCCGTGCGCGCAGGACCCATGTGGGGTCCTTCCGTGGCACGACGACCAGGAACCCGAAGTCCACCCGGGGCCCGACACCGCGGCCAGCTGCGCCGGGGCGCCCCGCTCCTCGGGCCCCGCGGCCCCCGTGCCGTGGCTCCCCCGCCGTCCGCGCTCGCGGGCCCGCGCGCTGGGGTGCCGGGGTCCCGGCCGAGGGACACGGCCCGGGACAGCGCCCGCGGACCGAGCCGGGGGCAGCGGGCGGCGGCGGAGAACCCGGCCGGAAGGAGCAGGCTCCGCCCCCGCCCCGCCCCGCGCCCTTCCCCCTCCTCCCCTCCCCTGCGCTCCCCCTCGCTCCGCGCGCCTCCCCGCTGCTGAAGAGCGCGGCGCGCAGGGCCGGCCGGTTACTTCCTCCGGCGGCCGACGAGCGCGGTGCAGCCCGGCCCCGAGCGCCCGCCGCCGCCGCCCGGCCCGCGTCCGGCCTCCCGAGCGCCCCAGCCGGCCCGCGCCCCGCCGCGCCAGCCCGCGCCCGGCGCGCCCCGAGGAGCCGGGCCCCGAGCAGTCGCCGCCGGCCCTGCGCGCAGCGGTGAGAGCGGGCCCCGCGGGCGCCCGGCGCGGCTGCGTCCCGGGAGGGCACGCGGACCCGGGCGGGGGCGCGGGCGTCCGGGGAGGGTCTGGCGGCCGCCCGAGGACGCAGGGTCGCGCGTCGGAGCGCCGGTCCCCGGAGCGGCCCGGGCGGGGGCGGGCCGGGCCCTGCGCGCCGGGGTCGCCGAGCGGCGGGCTGGCCTCGCTCGCTTTTGTTTATGGAAGGAGACCTGGGCCTGGTGGCGGACGGGCGGCGGGGGTGTCCTGCCGGTGTGCGCCCCGGGGACCTCGCCCCGCCACGGGGGCGGCCGGGGGCGCAGGAGAGAGACGGCGTCCGAGGCGGCCCCGGCGTCACCCGGGCCCGGGGTGGCTCGCGGGAGCGGCGCGGGCCGGGGGGTGCGGGGCTCCCCGCGCCGCGACAGCTGCGGGCGGCGGCTCGCGGCGACCTGCGCGCCGGGCACCTGCGCGCCGGGCCTCGGTCGGGCACCCGTCGGGCACGGGCGCGCGGGGCCGCTGCGGTGTCTCGCCCGCGGAGCCTTCGAGTGAACCGGTGGCCGCGAGCGTTCGCGTGTGCCTGTGGGTTGTGTGTGCTATTTTGTTTTCTTATTTTTTTTTTTTAAGCGCAGGAAACCTTTTACGTTAGCCTGGACTCAATTTCAAGGCAGCCTAAAATAGTAGCTGACGTGCCACTTATTTAGAAAGTAAAGAAATGAGCAGCCCTCTTTGGAGACGGGAGTAATTTATTTTAATTCACCAGCAAGAGATTATGCTTGTTCCATGCGGTGGAAGCGCCTGTGGGTTATCGTCCGCCTGCCCACGCCGCCGCCAATCTGGGAGATAAATCTCCACCTGGAGCTTTATTAACATTCTGAGTAATATCTCAGTACAGTAAATGTTCGCACCGTGTGTCCCGCGGGGAAATATTCAGATACTCATTTCTGGGATTAGTCATTCATCTCTCTAACCTGATTGCTTTCAGAGCAAAAAAAAAAAAAAAAAAGCAAACCAACCTTCAAAAGTGTTAACAGGTTTTTGGTGGAGGTGTTTTTGTGTGTGTGTGTGTGTGTGTGTGTGTGTTTCCAAATTTACCTAAATGAAAACCTGAGCACTGATCTTACATAAGTGATTAGTTGTTCCAATAAGGGTACTGTTGGCAGGCAAGTTCTCCTTGTTTTACAGTTTAACCATTCTCAGCTCTTAACATTTCTGCCATTTTTCAAAAGCAGTGACCAGTGGGCCACAGGGAAAGGACCTAAACTTGAAATTGATTTATGTGGAAAAACTTGGCTTGTCTACCACCTAACAAAGCCGTGTTGAGTAAAATAAGAAACTTAAATTTGATTAGTTGTGTGTCTGCCTGAAACCATTTAGTGTAGAGCATTTTAATTCTACGGTGGTTTTTACAAAACTCATTAAAAGCTGGACAACAAAAGAATTCTATTCTGCAGCTAGTAATTACGGCTCTCTATGTGGGAGTGGTAGGCTGCCTTTTCTCCGGGTATTTGTACACAAAAGCGGGCGAAGCTTTTCCATTGCCTTCCACGTCCATTCTCTGCCCATCTCTGAGAAGCTGAAAAGCAGAATAGAGTCAGCAAGCAGTCTGCAAACCGGAGGAAGAAAAAGAGCTGACCCATCCCGATCCGGATAGCTGATTGGCAACACCCAAGATGTCTATCATTTTAGCCTTCTGTTTGAAGCTTGTTTATTTATTTAATCAACAAGCGACAGGACCTATTTCTTCGCCCAGATGTGTGCCAACCTGGGAGCTCTAAGCTAAGGAGCATCTTGCATGGCAGAGGGTAGCATCTGGCCTAGTGACAATTGTGTGCTCTCTGTGCCATCGCGATGTGGCAGGGAAGGGTTGATTTCGATCCTTCCCGGCACAGTGCGGGAACTGAGGATGGAGGACCATGCTCAGCTGGGATTTCAATCTCCGCCTTGCCTCGCAGTGGCCCCCGTGGAAGCTTTGTGATCCTGGGCAGGTTACTCCACGTTCCTGGGCCTCAGTTAGTTGCCTTACTGTGAGAGGGTGTAACATCTACCCTCAGGGATGCAGGAAGATGCCGTGAGGTTGGGAGTGTGTGGTCCCCAGCACGGCGCTGGCTAGCCCTAGTGACTAGGCATTCCGGCAGGGGCAGCCATCAGTAGGAGGGAATATTGATTCTCTAGTGAATGTGGGAGACATAATCTGCCACGTGGAGATTCTGAACGAACGTGGCCGCTTTTGATCCAGGACAGTCCCTCTTCTGTCCTCCCATGAGACTGTTATTGGCAGTGCTTAACATCCTCTGTTGTCTAGCCTGAGCTTTACCTGCACTCTGAGGGTTTTAACAGCCATTTCTGAGGCCTCTTTCCTCCCCTGCTGCTGCCTTTTAGTCAAGGGTGTGAGTGTGTGTGTGTGTGCACGTGTGTGTGTGTGTGTGTTTGGGTGGTGGGGTTGTTGGAAGCTCTGGTTCAGCCATAATGTTGGTCATAAAGAGAAAACAAGAAAGCACAAACACAAGTAGTTCCTAGAGAATGTGGTATTTGCCACTTCCAGTAAGTACTGTCAGTTGGACGGTGTTTTAATTCCTGACGGTGTTTTAATTCCTAAAGGTTCTTGGTTGTAACAAACAGGTTGGGAGCCCAGCCTGGGCCTAGGGGTTCCCCCTGGGGCTTTACCACATCTAGGCCTGGAGTTCTGTAGCCCTGAAACTGGGAGGGTGCGGGGCCTCAAGGTGAACGCTACTCCCATCTGTGCTAATAACCCAGGTTATATGCAAGTTAGTTTTAGTCACTGTTTTTTAAAAAATTTTAAAAATCTGGTGCTACTGTACAAATACCTTTTTTCCTTATTAATATATAACCTACCTAGCCAAACAGTTACATTTTAAGGCCCCAGATAGTTTTTCAGTCTGTTATGTAGCGTTGTCCCAATTGCAAGCCACGTGTGATTTTAAATTTTCTAATAGCCACGTTAAAAACAGTAAAACAGATGTAATTAGTTTGAGCGTATTTCAAATTAACCTAATGTATTCAAAACGCCATGTAAACGTACAGTAAATGTAAAAATCATTGAGCTATTTTCTCTACTAAACCTTTGAAATCTAGTGTGTATTTGTCAGGTCCACACTAAACTAGCCCACTTAGCAAGCTTTTGTTGGGCACATGTGACTGGCTGCCACACTGGTCAGCTCGGGTCTCAAGACAGATCCCTACTTGGAATCACTTCCTCCCAACGAAATACAGAGCTAAGCAACACACAGAGCCAGAAGTATTTTGAGCTGTGTACTCAGAGCAGGGGGATCTGGAGCCAGGCAGCAGGGTTTGGTTTGGTCTGAAGTTCTCCCTTTGATTCCCTCCCTGGGCCTGGGCCTCTACCAGCTTGGAGAGGAGTGGGGGGGCTTCTGTGACTCTGGAACCCAGTTGGGGGTAGGCCCTGAGTCACCAGCCAGAAAGTGACTTTTTTTATCTGTGTATCTCACTTCTAAATGGCATTCTGTGGGGAATCGGCATTATTATTTAATTACCTAAATTGCATACTCCTTTGTTCTACTGAGACATGCCTTCCTCCCCAGACCTTTGGGAGGAAAGCCTTTTGAATAAGAATTCCCGTGCCATCCAGCTTTGAATTACCTGTTAGCTGTAAACCTCCGTGTTGATGCCAGCAAGGATGGCTTCTTGAAAATGTGCTTAATTTGTTGCTTCTTTGACTCTTCCTTCTTTCTTCTTTTTTAAGATGAATGATTTTGGGATCAAGAACATGGACCAGGTGGCCCCTGTGGCTAACGGTTACCGGGGGACCCTCAAGGTGAGTGAGCGAGTCTTAAAGTATTTTTTTAAAAAATGGAAAACTTGATCTGTAGGAGAATAAACAATGGGCTGGGTCCCAGAAGACTGGTTCTAGCTCTGGCTTTTTAATTTGCTGGCTGTTTGACTCTAGACCATTTGCTTTCTTGCTCTGGGCCTCGGTTTTCTAGTCTGTGGAATGGGTATCTTGATGCTTGTTCTACTTGTGCTCCAAGATATGGTTACTATTTCATTCATACATAGTGAGGCCTTTGTAGTTTATTTCTGAGGCTCTTTCCAAGGTGAAAGTCATGAGTTTCTCTATAAAACGGCTGGTGAGGCTATCCGTACTGCCTTTCCTATCCACCCAGGGGTTTCCTCGAATGGAGGGAAGGCTGTTTAAGAACTAAAATGAAAGGGCTTGGAAGAGGCAGACAGACCCAGCAGCTGCTGCCGCTTCCATCAGAAGGGCCAGTGCCCGCGGTGTGCTGGTGTTAGTAGCCTGCTCTTAACTGTGCAGAGAACAAGCAGGCCTGTTTATATAAACCACAGAAACAACTTAAAGATGAAAGAGCCTTCTCTGCTGGGTAAACAGATTTTATGTAGCTTCTATCTTAATTCCTTTCGGGAACATTCTTTAGTTAGCACAAACTGGTAATTTCCCATTTGCCTTCTCTACTTGTGACGGCAGGATTTGATTGTTTTCAGTGTTATGTAGTGAACATGTTTCAGAAGCAACGATTTAAGATTGGCCTCCTGGCTGGGCGTGGTGGCCCACGCCTGTAATCCCAGCACTCTGGGAGGCCAAGGCCAGTGGGGCCTTTGAGCTCAGGAGTTAGAGACCAGCCTGAGCAAAAGCGAGACCCCATCTCTACTAAAAAAAAAAAAAAAATAGAAATTAACTGGACAACTAAAAATATATATATATATAAAATTTTAGCCGGGCATGGTGGCGCATGCCTGTAGTCCCAGTTACTCGGGAGGCTGAGGCAGGAGGATTGCTGGAGCCTAGGAGTTTGAGATTGCTGTGAGCTAGGCGGACACCACTCTAGCCTGGGCAACAGAGTGAGACTTTTTCAAAAAAATAAGTAAATAAATAAGGCCTCCTTAGCGTCTTGCACAATGATGTTCTATCTCTGGTCTGTTGTATTTTCCTTTGTAGGTCATTATTGAGGTTATTTGTCTGATGTAGCCCAAAGAGCCAAAACTTGGCACACACCTTTCTGGAGTTTTATAAAGGTCACCAAACTTTAGGCTAGCGAGTTTTCTTGTTTGATTTGGCCAGACATTTTAAGCGTGGCAGAAACAGTGTAAGAACTTACGGCATTAAGTTGAAACCACACCCTTAAGAAAAATCCTTGTATGAATTAAATTAATTTAATGCTACCTATGTGATTTCTGGATATGGAGAAGAAATAGTTGTTGCTCAAATTGATGTGTTGAAATACAAAGCACGGATTTGCATTGTTCTTTGGCTTCCTGGTTTTTTTTTTTTAAAAAGTTACAGTCAGGAAAGGCATTTCTTACTTGCATGGGCAATGCTGGTGGGAATTTTTAAAGTTTATGAGATGTTTCGCCAAAATTAGCTCTGCAATAAAGTAGTTTATGAATTCAGATGAGTATTCTGTGCTTGATTGCTTGGTGGGTCCCCATCTGGGATCCCAGGCAGTGGTCATCATTGTCTTGGCTTTCTTGGGCTGGGCTCCAACTGTAGTGCGTCAGTCATTGTTCTGCAATTCTAAAAAAGAAAGCACACAAACCAATTTTATTTGTGGATGTGTTACACATTTTTTTATTGATGAGTCAACAGATGGGTCACCGTATTACACATAACATGGGATTTCCAGCTAATGTTGGAAAAATAAAACCTTTCTCCACATTGTCCTCAGCCAGTTAAGCAATGGTGAATCAAGATGTTATCTGTCAATTAAATGAGCCTCACATTAAAGGCTATTTCTCTCATAAATGATATGTGAGATGATGAGAAATCGACATAGTGTAAGGTTTTTGTCCTCATATGTTTATCACCTTTTCTTTCCCCTCAATTGTAGATAGTTTAACTTTAAAGCTGTTTGCTTTGGAAATCTTTCCCCTTAGTGGGTGATTTGGGGGCTTCCTTTTAATACACTTTTTTATAAAATGAAACTTGTTAAGGAATTTTTTCATGTATTACTATTTTCTGAACCCCTGGAATTGAGGAGGAAAAGCACCTCTAGTTTCAGTCAAGTTATTTCATGATAAACATTTCAAAATAAATGCTTCCGAAGACAGAGTGGTTTATTTCGTCATTTGATTTTCAGTTTTTATTCCGTCATTTGCCTTTTGCTTTAACTGCATTGCACTCAAACTGCTGCCTTGTCAGGGTCATTTTTCTTACACACAGCCCGATTGAATTTTTCTGCCATGTGACAGGAGGGCCAGGCATTTGAAGGAAGGGGTCTCATCTGAGGTTCCTTCTAGCACTGTTCTAAGATTCTGTTATTTTTAGATTTGTTTATTTAATTTATTGATTTAAGTGGATTAGGCCACTAAAATAAATTCTCAGTCATTCTGACTGTGAGGTCACTTAAATAATCCAGATGGATAATCCATTATCCAAAATGGAATAATCCATTATCCAAAATGGAATAATTTTGGTCACTTTGACCATTTTAGAAGTCTGTTTTGAGTAGTTAGTGGTCGATTCCATGTGTCGCTTCATAATCGCCAGTTTAGTCAGGATATGTCGGTAAGATTACCTGTGGATCACTTTAAATATGGGTAATGAAATAAGTTTTAATATTATATATTTGTTTTCTTTTGCATCTGTTTCTGCAGCGCCAGCCAGCCTTCGACACTTTCGATGGGTCCCTTTTTGCTGTTTTCCCCTCACTAAATGAAGAGCAAACACTCCAAGAAGTGCCGACAGGCTTGGATTCCATTTCTCATGGTAATTTTGTTCCTTAGACTTGACAAGTTGTGCGTGATTTCCCTAAGTAGTTCAGTTAATAAAGAAGTGACACTTCTCAGGGACGAATGTTGATTTCTTGAATCTGTGGTGTGGAGAGTCAGGTGGATGTCCCGGACCTGGGAGGAGGCAGTTTTCTATTTGTGTGGCAATGGTGATTGTGTCTCCGGTGCCAGCCGCACCCCAGTGAGCTGCTGTTAGTAAACTGCGGGGAACCCCTGAGATTTCCACTGTGGATGTTTTCAGCATTAGCAAACATCTCCCTGCTCTACTCTTGCAAAACAGACAGAAAACAATGGACATTCAAATGCACCCCCCAGCTTTTAATTCTGGGTTCACATCATTAGTTAAATCATCTCCCCTGCCCAGAGTTTTGGGACAACACATTACTCTTTGTAATCTTTTTTTTTTTTTTTTTTTTTTTTGAGACAGAGTCTCACTTTGTTGCCCAGGCTAGAGTGAGTGCCGTGGCATCAGCCTAGCTCACAGCAACCTCAAACTCCTGGGCTCAAGCAATCCTGCTGCCTCAGCCTCCCAAGTAGCTGGGACTACAGGCATGTGCCACCATGCCCGGCTAATTTTTTCTATATATATTAGCTGGCCAATTAATTTCTTTCTATTTATAGTAGAGATGGGGTCTCGCTCTTGCTCAGGCTGGTCTCGAACTCCTGAGCTCAAAGGATCCGCCCACCTCGGCCTCCCAGAGAGCTAGGATTACAGGCGTGAGCCACCG